>NW_019104624.1:360492-375001 GCF_001995035.1 Momordica charantia
AGGAGTCCATAACTCACTCAGGATTAAGAATGAGTTGCCTGGTCATTCTAAGAAATGGCAATCTATTACTTAACGGTGTTACATCTAAAAATTGCCTATTTCGCGGTCCGGTCTTATACAAACTCATTGTATTGGATACCCCTACTCGCATGTCTCCACACGAACGACCTGGATCGAGTCGTCTGTAACCTTTATAGAGCGGGTCGTATCCATAGTGTTGCCAGGATAAGGTACCCAGCCTTATCCATATACTATAGACCCTTTAGGTTATTCACGGGATATTATCCATTCTTATATCAGGGGTATATCAAATATATACCCCGTATATCAACTATATACCCAGTATATATACTGTCCCGACTACATCATAAATAACCTTGGATGTTTAGTTTATTGGATTTTTGACAATGCAAAGCTATGATTCAACAACAAATTTATTGAATAAAACTTTATTAAATAGACATTTGTTTTTACAAAATACAAACTTCGAGTTTAGGGCAACACAGCCAACAATATGATCACATCACCTGCCGTTGTGGCTCCTCCTAGGGAGTCAAATGATCGTGTTGTTTGTGGTAACCGTTTTGAGGCTTTGACTTTACCTGTTGAGATTGTTGCAAATGGTCTTGACCCAGGCCCCTCTGGTTGGGATGGTGGTGACGAGGTTTTTTCGCCAGTTTTTGGGGATGGTTTTTCTCAGGGGATGACCAGGACGGTTTCACTACGGTTGTCTCTCGCCCGAGTGGTTTGTCTCATGTTACCATGGCGGGTTCTTCCTCCCCTCCTGTGTCTTATGACTAGTTGGTGCTCGTGGAATGCGCGTGGCTTGAATGCTGCCGCAAAGGGTCGTGAGGTCCGCTCGTTTTTTAGTAGTATTCGTGTTGAGTTTTGTTGTCTTTTGAAGACTCGTGTTTTGCTTAGTAATTTTGCCTCTATCTTTCTTCTCTTCCAGGCACATTTGCAGTGTGTCAGTAGTTACTCTTCTTCTATAATTAGTAGGATTTGGGTGTTGTGGCACCCGGGCCGTTATGATTTTTCTCCGATTTCGATCTCATATCAGTTTGTGCATGTTGTCGTTTTTTATCGGGTATCTCAGATTCGGTGCAGGTTATTTGTGTTTATGATTCGAACTCCACCTCTTAGCAGGCACTATTGTGGGACTCTTTGGTGTCGATTTGTTCGGCATGGTATGGCTCTGATGTGGTTACGGATGACTTTAATGCTATTCGGCACTCAATGGAGGTGCTGGGTGGTAGTCCCAATCTGGCAGGAATGGTGCGGTTGGATGATGTTTTGTTGTAGCAGTTTGGTTGAGCCTCATGTTTCTGGTCCGTGGTTTACCTGGACAAACAAACATCTGGCAGTTAGTCTTATTCGTTGGTGTGTCCAATTAAGTCTTCTTCGTTTGGGGGGTCTTTCGTCTAGCTCTTCTTTCTTGTTGGTGTAGGTGTCATCTTGGAGTGTTGGGCCAAATATGATCACATCATCTCCTCTTTCTTGATTGGATTCGTCCTCGAATCAAGCTGTTTACCTGCATCCAAACGAAGCAAGTTAGTCCAATGATATGCATCTATAACAGGACTATTACCTTTTTAGAGTTGAAAAACTTCATTTTCTTCCTTCTTCTTGAAGATCTCCATTTGATTGTCATTTGTGCTCTCCTCGTGTGGCTCGGCCTCTTGAGGGTTTTGGGATCCTTGAGTGGGCGGCAGGAAGTTGCTTCCTTCTCCTTATTATTTTTCTATTTTTCCCTCCACATTTGGCATTGCTTCGGGCATTGTCTCCTCAATTTTCTGTAAAAACTCAACACGAGTGCTAGGCAAGGTATTTCTTTTTTCTTGAGTTAGGAGTTCATTACCTTCATTAAAATATAGAAGAAGCAATTGTCTAGCACATAGAGCTCGCTGTTAGGGTTGACTTTTTACTGCAGAAACATGTGTCGTAGCCCTGTTTGGCCACGTTTTTTACCTCTTTCCCATTATTATTTTCCAAAAATGACCACATATTCTTAAAGAAGGATATGCATAGATTATTTTTCCATAAAAGTCAAACAATGGTACTTTAAGAAAAATATGAGATAAATGCAGTCAAAGTTGGAAGAAAATAACAGAATTCTGTTTTTGCAGAATTGTGCTCGGCGCATTTTTGGAGGAAAAAATATCAAAACACACGTTTTGATTATGTAGGGCAAGGAGGACATTTCCCACGTGTTCAAAACCGTGAGTCAAAGTCCAAGTGTGGTGGTTAGGTGAATCTCAACCCTTTTCCACCTAAAATGGAGGGGAGTTTCAACCAACCTATGGTGCTATAAAAGGAAGCCATCCCTCCATCGGCAAATCATCCCTTCCAAGCTTCCTTTCATCTTCTTTTCATTTCTCTCTAGTTGTAGAACACGTTGTTAGGGTTGATTTTTATGTTCTAGTTGCTCATTTCTTTGTTTTTCACGCTTTTAGCTTCTGTATTGTTTTTAATTCACGTTCCTACTTCCATTCTTTGTTCATTGTGTTATTTTAAAGTTCTTTAGCAGGTTTCAACTCCCCTCACGCTCGAGAGAGAAGGGGGTCCAGCTAGAACTCCTTGTATGGCTTATTTCTTCATTTGAATTGAATGAAAAATTATTTCTTTATGTGTTCGTGCATTTACTTTCATTTATTTATGTTATAGATTAGTTATCAACCTTTTTGTGGAATGCCTTAGTCAAATGATTTGATTTTCATCACACTCATGATTTTGGCCAGATTGCACCTGGCACTTTTTTGGGTTGGTTTCTAAAAACTTATCTTTACGTCTTTTTTCCATTTGGCCAGTGGGAACTTCATTTATACACTAAAGCCCAACCTTGGGAAAGGTCAGTTAGGTAAAATAATAGGAAACCAATATGGGATGCGACTTAGGAATAAGCACATAAAACATGGTCCCAGTCACACACCCTCTGACCCATAATGCAAATCAGTTGGTAGATATTCTCTAGGATTGTAATCACACATAGGCATATGATTGTCGGTTACCCAAGTCTCTGCAGCAACCAAAAGCGGTAGTGAAAGAGTAGAACTCAAATCGAAGAAAAGTCAGGAATTGCGCTTGGTGCATTTTCCCAACATAGTGTGTTATCCATGTTTTGCATCAAAACAAAGGTGGGAGACAAGGAGGTTGAGTTTCATTAAACTGATTGTTAGTTAAAACCCCAAACAACAACATTTCACCATTATTTTCTTCATAAATCACTTGCATATTTGAACCATTCACTTGTTAAAAACTGTTTTAAAAATCAACAAGTCCTTGAGAATTCAACCTTAGATTACTACCAAGTATTACTTGTGACTGTGTGCGCTTGCATGAGTTTCTAATCTTTTGAAAGTAGAGAATGTCCCAACAAGTTTTTGGCGCCGTTGTCGGGGACTTAATTTTCAAAATCATATTATTTTTTTTCAAGTGAATTGCTTCATATTGTGATTGTTGCATGCCTCTGTTCCTTGAGATTAATTAATATATCTAACCTTAAAGGGAAATTATTTTATTTAACACAAAAGCTTTCTTGCAGAAGTCCCTAAGGAGGTTAAGGCGAGGATAGAGGTCAAGGAAAAAAAAGAGCGAAATGAAAAAAATAAGATGTTACTTGTAATGAACCAACAACCAGTATGACTGTTTGAAATGGAGTCCCAATTAAAGTATAATCTTCCAATGGGCAGTATCATGCCTATAGCTCCTGTTAATAAATTTTGTTTATATTGTGGTGATATTTGTCATTCAATGGAATATTGTCCATCTAATCCTTTGTCTTTTTATTATCTAGGTCCGCCAGGAAACCAGCAAGAATTCAGCCTTTATTCAACTCCATACAACCAAGATTGGAGGGATCATTCAAATTTATATTAGGGAGAGCATCAAGCTGAGAGTATCCATCCATACGAGCACGCATTTCCACCAAAATTCCCAACACAACCTCACCAGGAATGTGAACAACCACAGATGCCAGAGCAAATACAATCGATCATTTCTAGCCTTGATGAGACAATGATAAATTTTATGGTAAGAACTGATGAAGCTTTACGTAGGTTGCAGGACCAAATTGAGTAAGTGGCCGATAAGTTGAGGAATAGTCCAGCAGAAGCATTGCCTACCAATATGGAAGAGTAAGGTGAGGCATTCAATGAATGAAGTGAGCTTGAAGATGACGTACTTGAGCTCCCAATAGACAATGCTGATCCAGAAATCCCTTAAGTGATAAACGAGGTATGGAAGAATAAGGAAGTTGAACACGAGAAACCGATAGAGGTAATGGAGCATGAGGTTACAATTGACCTAAACCCATTACCTCTAAATATTGGACCACTTTTCCCTTTCCCTTAATGCTCTTTAGAGATAACCCAAGACATAAAGAAGGAACAGTTGACCAAACTTGTCAAGGATCAAGTAAATGGAGAAATATGAGAAGATGAGATAGGTTCACATGAAGGGTTCTACGTTAAGGTTTCACCCCAAATTCCAATTTTCAAAAACCAATGCATACAAGTAAGTCACCTACCCCTCGATCTAGAAGTTAAAGCATATTGTGCTCTGAAGGAGCGAAACTGTGACTTGGTAGTAGCAGAAGAGAGATCGAACGAGTTTGAGGAAATGTGTGAAAGTTGAAAGTCGCCAACGTTCTTTAAAGTAAAATCAGTAGGAAGGAAGTATGTACATTAGTGTCGTGTTTACTTTTCAGTTTTTTTGATTTTGTCCTTAACGTTTTAATCATTTCATTTTCTTAGTACAGGATTGGAGTTCCCAATAAAATAAGCAAGGCATAAGGCAAAGACCAGTGAGCATTATTCCAAAAGAAGGAACAAAACAAGACTTAAATATGGAATGCTAGAAAAAGAGCCACTTGGTGCCCTTTTTTTGTTCTTCTCATCGGATTAATCGAGGGAGTTTTCTAACCCTTGTTTCGTTGTTGACAGAATGTTGTTTTGTTCATATGTGCTAAGTCATGATATTTTCCAGGTGAAAGTATTTGCATCAGCTGGACAGCATGCTGAGACGTTTTGTTGATAACATATATCATGTTTAGTCTTACAAGTTAGGGTCATATAAGCATTTATATTCTATGAACCCTAGGCTCCGTATCATACTTCATGCCTTATTTGCTGCTGCTAAAACTACTATCTATTTGTTAAGCATGCCTAATCATAAAAAAAAAACAGTGAAAACAGTCCATCAGTCGCATTGAGGGCGTTTTTGTGTAAAATATTT
The DNA here is from genome assembly GCF_001995035.1 of Momordica charantia. Next base: position 365,725 of record NW_019104624.1, read on the forward strand.
TTGTCTTACTTTTTGCGAAATTTTAACAATTTCTTTAAGGTTTTTTTGTGTAGATTCCAAATCTAATTTTTGATTTTGCATTTTAATTTTGCAGGATCAAGCTTCGACCATCGTCAAAATTGTGCCAGGCGCAATTTAAGAGAAAAAATCGATTTTTTGAGTTATGGATTAGGGCTTTCGTGGACTTTATGTGGGTTATGTTTAAATGGGCTTGGTTTGTTTTTAAATCAAAAAGAGGCCCAATTTTAAATCGAATTATGTTTTTAATATATTTTAAAACATAAAACAAAAAGCCCTAGGATTTCAAAGCACCCCATTCACGATTTTCTCCAAGATTTTCTCACTTGTTTTCAAATCTTCTCTCAAGAAATCTTATAGAATCTCAAAGTCTCTTTCATCTCTCTCTTTTTCGGCACACTTAGGGTTTATTGGATGGATTTTTCGTTGTTGATCATGAAGCAAGCTCGAGCACAATGGAAGGTTCGTCTTCCACCAAGCCATACAACAAAGAGAAGGAAAAGAAGAAAGTGTTGTTGCCCTCACCAACTAAACCGAGTATGATTCCTCTTGAACCTCCTAGGATTTCTCATGAAAAGCTAGTTTTTTATCCTAGGCAAAAATAAAAAGAAAATATGAGGAAGCTATAAGAATGAACCCTAGGAGAAATCTATCCATAGGTGGTGCAAATTCTGAAAAAAAAAAATTAATATGGAATCGAATGATGCTAGGGTTAATAAATAGGGTCATAGTGAGAAGAAATTAAGAGTTAGTGAAGTCTATCTTCGAACAAATGAATCTTTAGAGGAGAAAGGTGATGTTTTAGATGAGAAAATTGCTAAACTTCACGAGAGAGCGGAGATGTTCAGTAAGAATAAAGAAATTAGGGATAAATCGAATGAAAGAGTTTATGTGAATTTTGAGGAATTAAACATAAAATGGCAAGGATTCATGGAAAACTCAAAGAAAGTGAGTGAGGTGATTCAACTTGAGTTAAATAGCATGAGTATACGTCGTAGGATGATTATTTCTCAAGATAACCTCGTTTCTGAGTCTGTAGGACTGTCTATCCCTCCCCTCTTTCCACTATTGTTGCTGTACATATTGAAGGTCATGAACAGGTTAGTGGGGACTCAGAACACGACACAGAGCCCTTGGAGCATTCAGATTCGGCCACGGTAGAAATTCAGTGCAAAATTGCGCCTGGCGCAATTTTGGATGAGACTCCACCAGCCACTCCACAATGTATTTTGTCTCCATCTTTTCCGGATCCTATCTTGACTAAAAAGCCCCTAGTTTTTTAAGATTCAAAATAGGAAAGGACAACGGTGAAAATTGCAGAAATTTTGGTGGCGTTGAATGAAACAGGGGGAGAACATCCATTAGAGGATGATGGAAACAGTGGGGCAGCACAAGGACAATTGAATGTTGATGGGGAGGATCAAGATCTTGTAGAATTGCCTCAATAAGTGCATGGAGATGAGTTTGAAGAGGAAGAAGACAATGAGGAGCCCTCTGCACAAGAACAAGAAGGAACATACGGTCCTGTGGATGTCCCTCGTGAGGTCATGGAGGAATCATCTTCCTCTTCTTCACAAGGTAAGACCCCTTCTTTGTCGAGTTTGATGTTTCTGACCCAGACTTTGTTGCTATTGTAAATACTTCCTATGAGGAGGTGAGCTTGACCGAAGTGGTGAAGAAAACACAAAAGAAGAAAAAATGGCAGAAATTGCGCCTAGCAAAATTTCTAGGCGTAGGACCCGAGCCGCTGTAGAACGTTTGGCCGCCCAAAAAGAAGTTGAGGCTGGTCCATCTAAAAAAGCCAACAGGGCTAGGATGCAAAGATGGGCAAAAGAACCACTTGAGGCGGCCAACGAAGAGGAGCCTGATTCTACTAAACAAACACCATCAAGAGTAAAAAGGGTGATATTGGAGGTGCGAAGGCCTGACTTCACAGTATGTGAAATGCTACTTGAGAGGGGCTTTGATGAAGCACAAGAGCCCGTGTCGGAATATGTTAGGAGAAGGCCTATGAAGAATGGTTTGGAGTCGTTGTTTGCCCCAACTACGCGTGTGTCTTAGTCCTTAGTCAAAGAGTTTTCACTGCCATCAACCCAAACCGAGGAGATATAGTGAGAGTACGAGGTAAAGTAGTAAAATTCTCGCCTTCCATTATTAATACTCACTATGGTTTGTTGGATGTTTTTAATGTCATAGGTAATGAAATTTCGGTGCATCCATCAGATGAGCAAGTGGAGGAGGCGCATAGGCTTATTTGTAGACAACACAAGACATAGATCGTCTCAACCACAGGGAAGCTTTCCTTGAAGCCCCTTTACATCAATGAGCAAGCGACGGTTAGGATGTATGTGGTGAAGAACCGACCGATACCCAGTTCTCACGATTTCTCCATTAAGCACAATAGGGCGATGATGTTATACATCCTTATGAAAGGCATTGAGTTCAACTTTGGGGAGCTCATAAGAAACGAAATTCAGAGTTGTTCGGAGAAAATGGAAGGTCCTCTTGTTTTTCCTAGACTAATAACTGAGTTATGCTCGCAGACGGGAGTGGATGCCGATGATGCCAATGTTGTGACGCTCAAGAGACCATTCACATCCCTTAGGATAGTTCGGGGGTATTCCATTGTTCGAGAGGAAGATTCCCCGATTACCTCCGCTGACCCCAAGACCCGAACGATGGTGACTAGGGAGAACTATGATGAGCTTAGGCACAAGTACGAGCTTCTTTTGGTGTCTCAACGTGCCACTTGTACTTTCCTCAAGAAGATATACGGTGATGAAGCACCTTCATTCCCCGAGGAGCTTGCGGCCGACTAACCATCTTCTTCCTGTTTTCCTACCGATTCTACCGACAATGAGTCTTCCGATGATGAATGGGGGAGTATCTCCCTTTCTTTGTTTTGATATTTGGATCTTGATTTTCTATGTTAGGTTGTGTAGTTTAGGTTGTTTACATTGGTTGGCATGTTAGGTTGTGTAGGTTGTTTTTGTTCTTTTAGTTTGCATGATAGGTCGTTTTAGCTTAGTTTTAGCTTTAGGTTCGTTGTTGGAATTTTGTGCTATTAGGAATGTTTATAAAGTGTGTTTTTGCATATGTTTAAAGTTCAAGCTTGCATGCTTCATTGTTTTAGCTACTAGCTTGTCTTTAGCTTTTTCTATGCATCTTTTCTAAACTCTCAACATGTTCATCTTTTTAATGAAATGCTTTCTGACTGGTGGTTATGCTGAACGCATGCACTAAGCGTGGTAAAAATTCTATAGATGCAAGCGCACACCTGTCAGAGTAATATAAAATGGATGGAGTATCCAAGTATCGATCCTCAAGGACTTCTAAATAATTTCCAAACTCTAAAGTTTTAAAGAATAGTGAATGTTGAAATGAGTGATTCTTGTAAAATGGGAAGTGGTCACAAATAATGGTTTTGGATTTGGGATTTKGACTTATAATGATAAAACCTAGCCCGAATTACTTCAAGTTAGCCAACAAAGAATCAAGGACATGCTAAGGACAATATGCATTTTACTTTAGAAACCAACGACTACGCTTCTCACTTGACTTATGTCTAAGCAAGTTCAAAGTCCTAAGACATTCCCTAATATGTCTATTACGAGAGATATCTTAGTTTTAGGATGGAAATAGTCGCAACCTCGGGTTAAGGTCCTATGTCTAGGCTACTTAAGCGGAACCCTTATGTCTAAGGCGCTCCTCTCCTCGGTTTAACCACTCAACAATGCAAATAASCAACCTTTTCAGTATTGACTTGTTAAGACTTACAGTGGCCTTCTCTAAATCCTAACTTTTTCGGAAAACATGTTGAGCAATGAATGGAAAGCAAAAACACTACTTCTTAGCAACCCTTATTAGAAATAAAAGGCTAACTATCCATAACCGGGCTAGAGACGGGAATTTAGAAAGACATATTGAAGAAAATACAGCAAGTAAAGTGATTGAAATTGAAATGCATGTGTGAAAAACAAAAGTTAACTAACAGAGAGTTTTGCTCGGGATTGAGAGCTTCGCCCTTTTCTTTCAAGCAAGGGGGAGTGTCACGTGCTCTTTCCTCCAAAAACACAACTCTCTTTACTAAAAATAAAGTAAAGGCAAAGGGAAGATAAGCAAAGTGCTGGATTTTTATATATTTGAATAAGTAGAAAATAACTAAGTACAAATGGATACAAAACAAAGCTCAATAAAGGAATGTAAAGTGCTCGGGATTTAAAAACTAAAAGCAAATAATGAAAGCAACTCAAAAGTACTTAGAAAGCAACAAAGAAACACTAAAAATGATCAAGAGAAGGAAGCAAGGCTTGATGAATTTGGTGTAGAAGCTGCTGGAATTTATAGCTGTGCAGAATTGGTTAGGTAGGTCCTAAAACGATGGTGGATCACGCATTTCCAACTCCTTTGACTGACTAAATCGTGCTCAAACTGATAGTGGAACACTTCTTCTACACGTATGCATCGGTTGGAACCACCAAAACGCATTGGAAGACGCGTTTCATTAAGGGCAAAGTTGGAAGAAAAACTGTTTTCTGCAGCCTTCCCAGGCGCCTGGCGCCTCCCATGATGTTTTTTCGTCTTTTTGCTTCTTTTGATTAATTTCCACTCCCAAATGGTCCTAAAATGTCATAAATACAATATAAGCCAACCACAAACCATCATATATGAATTTTGCATGAATTGGAACTCAAACGACCGAGAAAAAGTCCGAAACAAAATTAAAACATAGTAAAAATAGCATCTAAAACCTTATTTTTACGCATGTAAACAAGCGTAATCACTTTCCTTTGTTCTTCGTTTTTTGTATCATGTCGATGAGGATTCTTAAGAGTATGAATAGGATAGATTTCCTAGTTTTATGATCAAGCCATAAGTCATTTTCCATTCTTTTTGTTTAGAAACCTTAACTTTTTCATTGCTTTGGAAGTCCTTGTCCTTTTTGTGCAAAAATTTTGCATCTCGCAAAATTTCTTTCCCCAGTGAGGACACTTTTATGTTTTGGAAAACAAGTCAACAAGAAAATGCAAGCAATAAAAAAGAGTCATATGCAAGAAAATTGTTTGGAAAGAAAGAGTATGAAAAAGAGTACAAAAAAATAAAAGCAAGTCAAAAAATGAGTCTTGAGAGAAAATAAGAGTGGGGGAAAGAAAAATAAAAGTGAGAGTAAGAAAAGAGTGGTAAGAAACATGAGAAGAAAGAAAACACATTCATTTCCGCGAGTCCCACTATAGACATTTATTTTCTTTAAATTGGTGGCGTTAGCATCTGCGAGGGTAGTAGCCTACATATTAAGGTGACTTCGTGAAAACCATTGTCGACATCATTTTATGTCGGGTTGCTATTTAACAAGTTTCTATGAGTGGCTGTGGTTTGAAAACGATGTTAGTGTGTTGAGAACCTAAGGGGACTAGTAGTCGATCCACTTGATGTTAAAAATTTTTAATCAAAACGAAAGTGTGCATATTCCATAGTTTTGTAATAGAGTTTTGTGTTTTAGAAAATAAGAGGATTTAGAATCATTTTTATTTCCAAAACAACGGAAGCTTTATGGTTCCTTGGCTTGAAAGTAAAGTTAGGACGTTTAGCTTGTGCAGCCTTTCCTGAGACTTATATGACTCATTTACTTAGAACATGTGGATTGTTGATCATTCATATTTCTAGCATGTTGATTGTTTTAGATTTGTTGTTGTTGTTTTTGCTTGAGGACAAGCAAATGGCTAAGTTTGGGGGTGTGTTAGGGTTGACTTTTTACTGCAGAAACATGTGTCGGTAGCCCTGTTTGACCACGTTTTTTACCTCTTTCCCATTATTATTTGCCAAAAACTACCACATATTCTTAAAGTATAACATCCATAAATTATTTTTCCATAGAAGTCAAACTATAGTACCTTAGGAAAAATATAAGATAAATGCGGTCAAAGTTCGAAGAAAATAACAGAATTCTGTTTTTACATAATTGCGCCCGGCGCATTTTTGGAGGACAAAATATCAAAACGCATGTTTTGATTAATGAAGGGCAAGGAGGACATTTCCCACATGTTCAAAACCATGAGTCCAAGACCAAGTGAGGTGGTTAGATGGATCTCAACCCTTTTCCACCTAAAATGGAGGGGAGTTTCAACCAACCTATGGTGCTATAAAAGGAAGCTATCCCTCTATCAGCAAATCATCCCTTCCAACCTTTATTTCATCTTCTTTTCATTGCTCTCTAGTTGTAGAACACGTTTTCAGGGTTTACGTTTATGTTCTAGTTGTTAATTTATTTGTTTTTCACGCTTTTACCTTTTGTATTGCTTTTAATTTAAGTTCTTACTTCCGTTCTTTGTTAATTCTGTTATTTTAAAGTTCTTTAGCGACTTTCAACTCCCCTCACCCTCGAGAGAGAAGAGGGTAAAGCTAGAACTTCATGTACGGCTTATTTATTCATTTAAATTTAATGAAAAATACTTCCTTTATGTTTTTGTGCATTTACTTTCATTTAATTATGTTCTAGATTAGTTAGCAACCTCCTTGTAGAATGCCTCAGTCAAATGATTTGATTTTCAACACGCTCCGGATTTTGGCCAGATTGCGCCTCGCACTTTGTTGGGTTGGTTTCTAAAAACTTCTCTTTACGTCTTTTTTCCATTTGGCCAGTGGGAACTTGATTGATACACTAAAGCCCAACCTTGGGAAATGTTAGTTAGGTAAAATAATAGGAAACCAATATGAGATGTGACTTAAGAATGAGCACATAAAACATGGTCTTAAGCATAGGCCGTCTGACCCATAATGCAAATGAGTTGGTAGATATTCTCTACCAAGTATTACTTGTGACCATGTGCACTTCCACGAATCTCTAATATTTTTTAAGGTAGAGAAAGTCCCAACATTCGCTTTATTTCATCTCTTCTAGCCATGAGGTTCACGACTTTCTCTTTCTTTCTTGGAGACTTTTCTTTCTTTTTATTTTGAAGTTCAATAACTTCCTTTTTCTCGGCCTCCAACCTTTTTTCCTCCAATTTTAACTCATCAATGTGTACTTCCTTTTGAGAAAGAGGTACAAGTGTGATTCTCTTACCTTGATGCTCAAATGAATATTTATTAATAAAACCATCAAAACCGACTTTCTTATCAAATTGCCACAGTCTCCCTAGCAAGAAATGACTAGCATGCATAAGTACAACATCACAAGTAACCTCGTCCTTGTACCTACCTATGTGGAATGGAACTTGAACTTGCTTTTGGACCTTCACATCCGCACTATTATTCAAACATTATAGGCATAAGGTCGTGGGTGGGGTGTAGTGGCTAAATTCAACATTTCCACTATATCCTTACTAGCAACTTTAGTGCAACTCCCACTATCAATGATAACACTACATGAGGTGAAGTTCACTATGTACCTAGTATGGGATAGGTTCTCTCTTTCTGCCTCTAAGGGTTCTTCCCTAAATTGTACATTGAGGTTCCTCGTAGCCACTAAGGCTATGTATTTGGAATCCTATTCTACTTCCTCCTCTTGAATACTCTCATTTTTCCTCTCCTCAACCTCTACTTTTTCTTCCTCCTCATCATCCGTGACTAGCTCTCCCTCTTTAAGTATCATGGCTCTTTGGTTAGGGTAATTTTGGATTATGTGGCCTACTCCATGACACTTGAAACATTTAATGTCACTAGTCCTAGTCTTGGGAATTTGGGGTTGGGCTTTCGACTTGGATGACTTTCCCCTTTCATAGTTAACTTTTGGTTTTCACTATAGGGATTTGTTCTCCAGTTTGCTACTAGTGGTCTTAGGAGTAGATTTGACATACCTTTTAGCTTTCCTTTGGTTTTGCTCGTCTATTTTGACGGCGAGGTGTAGAAGTTCCTCTATGTCTTCATAGTGTTGCAAATCAAGCTTGTCGGCTATTTCCGGATTAAGGCCATCTAAGAAACGAGCCATAGTGGTCTCCTCATCTTCCTCTAGTTGCAATCGGCTCATCAACATGTCCATCTCCTTGTAGTAGTCTTCAACTCCCTTGGTGCCTTAATAGAGCTTAGTAAGTTTCCTTGAATTTGCTCTATGGTAGTGTGGTCGCACAAATCTTCTCTTCATGAGTTCCTTGAACTCTATCCAAGAAGCTATGGGTCCTTCATGGTTCCTCCTTCTATAAGCCATCACTTTATCCCACGAAGTTAGTGCATAACCTTTAAAATGAGTGATTGCGAGAATTACCTTCTTGCCATCATCATAATTGTGGCATTCAAATACTAACTCAATCTCCTTTTCCCATGATTCAAATTCTTCGGGTGTAGACTTTCCATGGAAGGTTGGGATTTTCAACTTGATGCTCCCAAGGTAGTTTTCTCTTATTGACCTCTCTCGGTGTTGTTGGAATCTTCCTCTTCCTTGGCCAATGTATCCTCTTCTTGGACCTATATCAAAAGGGTCTTCATTAGCAAAGCATTCATTCAAAGTACCTACCTCATCTTCTTGAGAACCGTCGGATATCTCTCTTGGGCTCATTGGTCTCCTTTGGTGTGGCATTCTTTGGGACCTCTCCAATACTTAACTCGTGTGTTCATCATTTGCAAGGATTCGGTTAGATCTTCAAGCCTTTGTGTAAATCTTGCAAAGATTTGGATTTGAGCTTCTTTAAGTCTTTCATCGTTCATGTTGGCCTTGTCTCTTTCTTCTTGTGAGTCATGAGACTTTCCTTTTGATGAAATCACTACACAAGTAAAAAGTTAGGATAAACAATATAAATGCACTTTCACTCCCTTACTTGTCCTCTCGGCTTCCTCTCCTTTGGTAGGGTGGATGTTGTTGTGATTACCCTTTGGAGATGCTTGCTTTAATGTTCGTGGCGAATCGGTCTTAGAACAAGTGAGTATAAGCCTACAAGCAATTTGCAAAAAAATATCCTTTTTTTTTAATAGGGGTCAATGGCATAGAAGACACCAAAGACAGACTCAAACGAATATCAAATGATAGTTACAATGATACCGAAGGTTGATACCAAATGATAGCGAACTAAAACAAAGGAAAGGATAACCTTGAGCCTAATGCTCTTGGTTCTAGGGACTTAACAACAATATGCAAATTGAAGTTAAAACTAAACAAAGAAAGAAATATGTAAATCAAATCAATGAAATAAAAAAATTAACTAAAAAGATGTACAAATCCAATTTGTAGTGCAAACACACACAAAAATAAACTTACCAACAAAACAGTGGACTTCACAGCAAATAGGGCGACTTTGGGTGAAGGGTGTGTCATGTATACAACTCGGAT
>NW_019104624.1:380340-406556 GCF_001995035.1 Momordica charantia
CCCGATCTACGTTACCCACCCTTGCTCGAGTTAGATATGAGTTACCCACACTCAAACGAAATCGTTTTTGTGGTAACGGACCTTTCGAACCCTCCTTATAACTGATTTTTATGACTGAAACTGTCTTCTTGACATGCTGTTTTTTTTATTTGAATGCCTAGGTGCCGAATCAACCGAAGAATTAGGAACATTGAGCGTGGGTAAGTAGTTTTTACTTGAATGATGTTTGTTGTATGAATATGTATGAATTGTTTGGTGCTTTCAGTGTGTTTGTTATTTATTAATATGTAAGTTGATTGTGTCTTAGTGAATATTGGCTAATGATTATGACTAGTTGAATGAAATCATGTTGGTTTTGGTTGTTTATAATTGATTTGCTTTGCGTTGTTGGATTTGATGCTTAGTGGGATTTCTGAAAGCATTATGGATTATGAATGGTTTTATCGTTGTATGGTTGTGTTCATAAAAGCATACTGAAATAATATGGGAGAAATTTGTTGTGTTGCGCATGCATGTAGACCTGTCATCTCATTTTTAGCTTACTGTTTTTGGTTCTGGAAGCATGCTGGTTTTATTGTGAGTTGAGTGATGCATGGGTCATGGCCTAGAAAGTATGTAGTAGGACTCAGGTGAGAGTTTTGGGATGTAATACAGTAAATGGAGAACTAACAGGGCCAAAAAAGGCTGGCACGTCACTAGTTGGGTATCGAGGCTCCAGGTGCAAAAGTCGGGGATCGATACCCCAACTTGGTAGACACGAGTGTCGAGGCTCCGGGTACAAAGGGTCGGGGGTTGGCACGGTGATTCTATTTTGTTGAATTAGTATTTCGTCTTGATGTGGTGGCGGTCAAGGACCAATACGTTGAGTAGTCGTCAATACCTTGGGATAAATGTCAAGGGTCGATGCACAGTTTGAAGCCTTGGGGATAAACGGCAAGGTCGAACGCCAAGCCTCTGTAGATGAGTGTCGGGCCTTGGGGATAAATGGCAAGGGCCGATACGATTCGAGGAGTTAGCCTTGGAGGACTAATATAATGTGATGCACAGTTTGAAGCCTTGGGGATAACTGGTAAGGTCAAATGCTAAGCCTCTGTAGATGAGTGTCGGGCCTTGGGGATAAATGGCAAGGGCCGATACGATTCGAGGAGTTAGACTTGGAGGACAAACATAGTGTGATAGGTTAGGAGTTGCTTGGAGGCTAAGGACCATTACGTTTGGTAGTAGTTGAGGCCTTGGGGATAAATGTCAAAGTCCAACGTCGAGCACCTTGGAGAAGTGTGGATGCCTTGGCTATGCGAGGTCAGGGGTCGATTCGACTTGAAGGAGAACTAGTGAGTTTAGATGTAAGGATGAGTTTGACATGCATGGTGCATGTTTAGTTAAACTTATGCATAAACTGCTTCTTTTAATATGTTTATTTTTACTTAAAGCTTGAAGATATTGATAAGCATGATGTGTGGATTGTTTGCATAGTATGCTGTTTGTGCGTGACCCTTCAAGTATGTAACGCTTATTGGGTACTGTGGGTGTACTCACCCCTTATTTTTCTCACTAGACTTTGTAGGTAACAGGGTTACTCTTTGGAATGGTGGTGGCGAGGAGGAGGCTTGATTGGAAAGACCATTAGCTATGCTGCGTGTATTTAATTCTTTTAGTTAGGATAGTTGCAATTATTTCATCTTGTAGTTGAGTTGTTAGTAGTTGGTTTTGTTTAGTGTTATGGTTTAAAGGATGTTTTAAGGTGGTCAATTCATTATTCTTTTTAGAACATTAATTTTGTTAGCTTCTTGAACTCCAGAACTGTAATCTTCTTAGGATACTTATGAATACATATGTTTAAGTTGATCGAACTTGAGTTAGCTTTTGCTTCGTTGCCATTCGAGATGTTAATTTTCATTTAGTGGATGGTTTATGATTAGTAAAGGTTTCCTTGAGGAATTTGGATAATGTGAAGTTGGTAATTAAATGGATTATCTGTAAAGGATTTGAGTTTCTCTTAAATCTTTAGTGTTGTTGTTTTGATTGTTCAAGCTCTCGTGAGTATTGAATCAGAGTAGCGCATAAGAAGCATGGTAGTTTTATTGTTTAGTCTTGTTGTGAAGATAATTCTCTTGTTTAAGTGAAAACTTTAGTTAGTCTTAGTAACGGTCCCCGTTTAGAAATGTTGAGAATTCTGCGGCGTTACACGACCAATAACCGAAAGTCCCTCTCGAACGAATGAGAGGGTGGGGCCCCTTGTTCAAGTCCCGAGTTAGCATTTAAGAGATCACTCATCTACTTCCCTAAAGTCGGGGATGAGTGAATTCCATCTTGTGAAGATATGTTCCCAGCTCCCCACTCGGGCTCGTCCCCAAAATGGTAGGAATATTGAGTCGGCAACTCGGGCCACTCTCACCCATACAGATCAAAGGACGAGCCCTCACGGGCAGGAGTCCATAACTCACTCAGGATTGAGAATGAGTTGCCTGGTCATCCTAAGAAACAGCAATCTACTATTTGACGGTGTTACAAACTCATTGTATAGGATACCCCGACTCGCATGTCTCCACACAAACGACCTGGATCGAGTCGTTTGTAACCTTTACAGAGTGGGCCGTATCCATAGTGTTGTAAGGATAAGGTACCCAACCTTATCCATATACTATAGACCCTTTAGGTTATTCACGGTACATTATCGACTTGTATATCAGGGTATATCAAATATATACCTCGTATATCAGGGGTATATCAAATATATACCCAGTATATCAAATATATACCGAGTACATATACTGTCCCAGTTACACTAAAATAACCTCGGATGTTTAGGGTTTTGGATTTTGGACAATGCAATTCTATGAATTCAACAACAAATTTATTGAATAAAACTTTATTGAATATATGTTTGTTTTTACACAAAATACAAACTATGAGTTTAGGGCAACACACCCAACAAACTCCCACTTGAACTAAACTCGAGTGGGGTGTACATTATCATAAACCAAAGGGAAAATACAATAAACTAGGGCATACGCTATACCCATTACATTTCTCCCACTTGCCCCAGACTAATCATACAAAGCTCGTAGACCTAGACTTTTTAGATGGCCCTCAAACACTTTAGCCGTGAGTGCCTTCGTAAAAGAATCAGCAATATTGTGCTCCGAAGCAATCTTTGTGATGCATCTCCTCGTTGCACTATCTCCTGTATAAGGTGGTACTTCCTTTCGATGTGTTTGCCTCTCTTGTGGCTTCGAGGTTCTTTAGAATTTGCCACAGCACCACTGTTATCACAATAAAGTGTGATGGGCAAGTTCATGTTTGGAACGACTTCCAAATCTGTCAAGAACTTTCTATACCAAACCGCCTCTTTTGCTGCTTCACAAGTTGCAACGTACTTGGCCTCCATGGTGGAGTCAGCGATGCATCCTTGTTTGATGCTTCGCCAAACTACCGTTGCTCCGTTAAGAGTGAATACTGACCCCGACGTGGATTTCCTTGAATCCTTGTCTATTTGGAAGTCAGAGTCAGTGTATCCTATAAGGATCAAATCCTTAGCGCCATACACGAGCTTGTAGTCCCTCATTCTCCTAAGATACTTGAGGATTCCCTTAACAGCAGTCCAGTGATCATATCTTGGGTTGGATTGGTACCTACTGACCATCCCTACCGCATAGCAAATGTCAGACCTCGTGCACAGCATAACGTACATCAAGCTGCACACTACTGAATCATAGGGTATAAGTCTCATATCCTCAACTTCTTGAGGTGTCTTAGGACATTGTTCCTTAGACAGATGAATTTCATTTCGAAGGGTAATAAACCTTGGAATTCTGCATCGAATATCGAACAAACATCTTGTCGATATAAGTTGCTTGAGACAGGGCCAACGTTCTGTTCTTGCGATCCCTTAGAATTTGGATGCCAAGAACATACTGAGCTTCTCCCAAATCTTTCATTTGGAACTCAGTCGCTAGCCACTTCTTTATGTCAGTTAGGTATCCTACATCATTCCCATTGAGTAAGATATCATCCACGTGCAACACTAAGAAGGCTACAGTGTTGTTGACAACCTTGTTGTATACACAAGGCTCATCAACGTTTTGGTCAAAACCATAAGATTTGATCGCAGTATCGAACCTTATGTTCCTAGATCGAGATGCTTGTTTCAGTCCATATATGGACCGTTTAAGCTTGCAAACCTGTTGCTCTTGACCTTGAGCTATAAACCCTTCGGGTTGAGACGTATAAATACTTTCTTCAAGATTGCCATTCAGAAAAGCAGTCTTGACGTCTATATGCCATATCTCATAGTCATAATATGTGGCAATAGACAAAAGTATTCTAATGGATTTAAGCATAGCTACAGGGGAGAAGGTTTATTCATAGTCCACCCCTTCCCTTTGTGTGTAGCCTTTTGCCACAAGTCTCGCCTTATAGGTCTGTACNAGATACTTGAGGATTCCCTTAACAGCAGTCCAGTGATCATATCTTGGGTTGGATTGGTACCTACTGACCATCCCTACCGCATAGCAAATGTCAGACCTCGTGCACAGCATAACGTACATCAAGCTGCACACTACTGAATCATAGGGTATAAGTCTCATATCCTCAACTTCTTGAGGTGTCTTAGGACATTGTTCCTTAGACAGATGAATTTCATTTCGAAGGGTAATAAACCTTGGAATTCTGCATCGAATATCGAACAAACATCTTGTCGATATAAGTTGCTTGAGACAGGGCCAACGTTCTGTTCTTGCGATCCCTTAGAATTTGGATGCCAAGAACATACTGAGCTTCTCCCAAATCTTTCATTTGGAACTCAGTCGCTAGCCACTTCTTTATGTCAGTTAGGTATCCTACATCATTCCCATTGAGTAAGATATCATCCACGTGCAACACTAAGAAGGCTACAGTGTTGTTGACAACCTTGTTGTATACACAAGGCTCATCAACGTTTTGGTCAAAACCATAAGATTTGATCGCAGTATCGAACCTTATGTTCCTAGATCGAGATGCTTGTTTCAGTCCATATATGGACCGTTTAAGCTTGCAAACCTGTTGCTCTTGACCTTGAGCTATAAACCCTTCGGGTTGAGACGTATAAATACTTTCTTCAAGATTGCCATTCAGAAAAGCAGTCTTGACGTCTATATGCCATATCTCATAGTCATAATATGTGGCAATAGACAAAAGTATTCTAATGGATTTAAGCATAGCTACAGGGGAGAAGGTTTATTCATAGTCCACCCCTTCCCTTTGTGTGTAGCCTTTTGCCACAAGTCTCGCCTTATAGGTCTGTACCTTTCCTTCGGCATCTCGTTTTCGCTTATAGATCCATTTGCACCCTATGGGTTTTACCCCGTCAGGTTGATCTACAAGTTCCCAAACGGAATTGAAGTACATCGACTCCATTTCCAGGTCCATTGCTTTGACCCATTTGTGCTTGTCAGTATCTTCCATTGCCTTTTTGTAGGTGAATGGATCCTCGATGCCGTCATCAGGTATGACAACTTGGGTTTCAATTAAAACCCACATAGCGGTCAGGTTGTGACACAATCCTCCTACTACGTCGAGACACTTTCAACACTTGAGGTGGATGTGACTGACGTGATGTACTGGCTTCATCAACAACTCTTGTTGTAGTGCCAGTTTGATCAACAACTCTTGTTGACGTATTTGTAACCTCTTCAGAAATCTCGTTAATCACTACCTTACTTCGTGGTTTATGATCTCGAACATGGTCTTCTTCCAAGAAAGTAGCATTTGTCGATACAAACACTCTGTTTTCTTGAGGATCGAAGAATATACCACCTCTCGTCTCTTTAGGGTAACCTACGAATAGGCATACTTTGGAACGAGGTTCCAGTTTCCTTGGGTTAGTCATGAGCACGTGTGCCGGGCATCCCCAAATGCAGAAGTGACGTAAACTAGCTTTACGACCCTTCCATAGTTCAAAAGATGTTTCGGAAACTCTTTTTGATGGAACTAAGTTCAAAATATAAACCACAGTCTCCACTGTATAACCCCAAAACAAGTTAGGCAACTGAGCATAACTAATCATTGATCGAACCATGTCCGACAGGGTTCTGTTTCTCCTTTCTGATACACCGTTTTGTTGAGGTGTACCAGGGGCTGAGAGTTGGGACGTGATTCCATGTTCTATGATATAGTCCTGGAATCTCAAGTCCATATACTCTTCACCCTGATCAGATCGAAGTGTTTTAATGGTTTTACCTAATTGATTTTCAACTTTAGTCTTGTACTCCTTGAACTTTTCAAGGGCTTCAGACTTATATTGCATTAGGTATAAATAACCATACCTTGAATAATCATCTATAAAAGAGACGAAGTATTCATACCCTCATCGAGCCTTAACATTCATCATACCACAAAGGTCTGAATGTATAAGTTCTAAGGGCTCTTTGGCTCTATAACCTTTTCCAGCAAAAGGTCTTTTAGTCATCTTGCCTTCAAGACAAGACTCACATGGTGGTAAAGAATCATCTTCTAACTCATTTAGAATGTCATTCTTAAGCAACCTCCCAATCCTATTGGGATTAATGTGACCTAATCTTAAGTGCCAAAGATAGGTATTTTCTTTTTGAGAAACTTTTTGCCTTTTATTTTGAGTTCTAGCATTTTGAAACAACTCGGTATTTAAAACTGCTTTAGTTATAGTTGGTCTTAGCACATACAAGTTGTTTTCAAGTAAAGCATAACAAATATTAACATCATTTCTCGAAATGAACGCTTCATTCAATTGAAATGAAATGGCTAGGTAATTTTGCCTCTATCTTTCGTCTCTTCCAGGCGCATTTGCAGTGTGTCAGTAGTTACTCTTTTGCTGGCATTGGTAGGATTTGGGTGTTGTGGTGCCTAGGCCGTTATGACTTTTCTCCAATTTCGATCTCATATCAGTTTGTGCATGTTGCCTCTTCTTATTGAGTATCTCAGATTCAGTGCAGGTTTTTTGTGTTTATGCTTCGAACTTCACTACTGGGCAGACACTGTTGTGGTACTCCTTGGTGTCGATTTGTTCGGCATGGTCTGGCTCTCGTGTGGTTACGAATGACTTTAATGCCATTCGACACTCGAAGGAGGTGCTGGGTCGTAGTCTCGATCTGGCAGGAATGGTGCAGTTGGATGATGTTTTGTTTCAGGCAGTTTAGTTGAGCCTCGTGTTTCTGGTACGTGGTTTACCTAGACGAACAAACATCTGGGGGCTGGTCTTATTCAAAGCGGCTTGATCGTGTTTTTGTTAATTTTGCTTGGTTTGATTCCATGCCTGTTTTTTAGGTTCAGGTTCGCGAGTGGGGTGTTTCTGATTATTGCCCTCTTGTTTTTCCTGTTGTTATGGTGCAGAGGCATCGTCCATCTTTTCAATTCTTTGATTATTAGGCTGCTTATCCTCTCTTCTTGTCAGGTATTCGGGATATGTGGAAGGTTTATCTTCGGGTTTTCCCTCTTGTGAGTTTTTGTATGAATCTCCGAACTTTGAAGCTGTTTTACGTCGTTTCAGTCATCATATTAACGTTATCCAGAAGAGTGTGTAGGAGGCATGCGCCCGTATGCTTGCTGCTCAGGCTTTACTTTTAAGTGACCCTTATTCGTCGGTTGCTTAGGAGAATGAGAGGGTAGCCACTGACGATTTTTGGGAGTGGGCTGGGATGGAGAAGGCTTCGCACGTCAGAAGTTCCGGGTTAGAGTGGT
Organism: Momordica charantia; assembly: GCF_001995035.1. The sequence continues at coordinate 388,033 of NW_019104624.1, forward strand.
TGTCGTTGGGTGACCAGAACACTGCTTTTTCCACCGTAGTGTTCGAGGATAGGTTGCCCGTAATGATCTTGCCTCTTTGCCTGATGATGCAGGTCGAGTTGTTACTGATCGTGCTGAAATTGCTCGTTTGACGATTAGTTTTTATCGTCGGTTATTGGGTTCTGAGTGTGTGGGTTATCGAGATATTACTGACTGTCATGCTAATATTGTGGATTTTATGTGGCCTCTTGAGTGTGGTGTGGAGTTGTGCCGTCCTCTTACTTCTTTGGAGGTGCGAGAGGTGTTGTTTTCCATGAGTGGTGGGAAGGATCCTGGTCCTTATGGGTTCTCAGTGGCTTTCTTTAAGGCGGCTTGGAGTATTGTGCGCGATGACTTTTGTAAGGTGGTGTTGCATTTCTTTGATACTTCCTTTTTGCCTTCTGGGTTAATGCTACATCAATTACTTTGATCCCTAAGATCCCCAATCCTTCAGGGCTAGGGGATTTCCCCCTATCTCTTGCTGTAATGTGCTATATAAGTGCATTACGACGCTTTTAGCTAATAAGTTGAAAGTCTGCTTTTGTGCCTGGGCGATGTATTGTTGATAATATTTTGCTTTGGCAAGAGCTTGTTTCGGGGTATCATCTTAATAAGGGCATCCCTCGCTGTATGCTAAAAGTGGATCTTCAGAAGGCGTATGATTCGGTGAATTGGAATTTTCTGTTTGGTTTGTTACTGGCCATTGGGACTCCGTCTCGGTTTGTGAATGGGATCACGGCTTGTGTTACGTCGCCTGTGTTCTCCATTTCTCTGAATGGTTTGCTTTAGGGTTATTTTTCAGGTCAGCGTGGTTTACGTCAAGGGGATCTTCTTTCCCCTTATCTTTTTGTTAGGCTATGGAGGTGTTGTCACGTATGCTTAATCATCCTCCATCAGGGTTTCGGTATCATCCGAAGTGCGATCAGGTTGGCTTGAATCACACCTGTGTTTTGCTGATGACTTAATGATCTTTTTGCATGGGGATGTTGGTTCTCTTTCCTTTATCAGGGACTCCTTGGTTGCGTTTGAGGACTAGGTTGGTTTTGTTGCTAATACTCGTAAGAGTTCTTTTTTTGGGGCAAGTCTTCCTCTTGAAGAGGTGCAGGCATTGACTTCTTTCTTAGGTTTTTCGGTGGCTTCCCTCCCGATGAGGTACCTTGGAGTTCTGCTCCTTTCGCGTCGGTTGTCTGTTTGAGATTGTACACCTTTGTTGGAGAAGATTATTGCTCGTATTCGGAGTTGGTCGGCTCGTATGCTTTCTTTTTCTGGTCGTTTATAGCTAATCTGCTCGGTGCTTCAGACTTTTCAGGCTTATTGGGCCAGTGTTTTTGTTCTTCCAGCCCGGGTGGTTCATGAGGTGGAGCGCATTCTTTGCTCGTTCTTGTGGAAGGGCTGTGAGGGTGGGTCATCTAGGGCAAAGGTGGCTTGGTCTAAGGTCTCTCTTCCACTTCAGGAGGGGGGCTGACTGTTTGCCACTTGGCCTCGAGGAATTGTGTTGCTATTATGAAGCTGCTCTGGCTTCTTATCACGCGTGCTGATTCTTTGTGGGTCACTTGAGTGGAGGCTTATGCTTTGCGAGGAGCTTGTATCTGGTATGTACAGCCTTCGCCTCGGTTTTCCTGGTGTTGGCAGGATATTCTGAGTGTCTGTGATTCTTTCCGTCCTCTGATTTGTACTGTTATTGGTGATGGTCGGCTTAGTTTTGTGTGGCATGATTCCTAGCTATCGGGGGGTCTGATTCACCCTAGGTGTGGTGATAGGATCATTTATGATGCTGCTAGCTTCCCTATGGCTAGGTTGCTGACTTTTTGCTTCCTGATGGTTCTTGGCGGTGGCCTCGTGTTTCGGTGGATCTTCTTGAGCTTCTCACGGAGGTGATATCGGTGCGAGCCGTGGTTGGTCGGGAGGATAGACTTCTTTGGCTTCCCACATTGTCTGGCCTTTTTTCGGTCTCGAGTGCTTGGGGGATCCTTCGTCCTCGTGATCCTCCAGCTCCTTATTTTCCCTTGTTATGGTTTCGTGGGAATGTCCCCAAATGCTATTTTATTTCTTGGTTGTCAATTCATGATCGCCTATCTACGCGTGATCGTCTTCTCTAGTGGAATGTGTTGGTGCCTACTACTTGAGTTTTTTGTTTTGGTTTGGAGTCTAGGGATCATTTGTTCTTTTACTACCATTATAGTAGGGAGGTTTTGACTGGTATGATTTCGTGGGCTGGTTCGTCCCATCAGATTTCCTACTCGCCTACTGAGCTTACTTGGGTTCGTCATGTTAGTGCTGGGTCAACTTCTTGTCGTCGTGTGTGGCGGTTAGCTTGGACATTGACTGTTTCTCTAATTTAGAGGGAGAGGAATTTGAGGATTCATGGTGGTCGGGGTCGCTTGTCGTCTATGCTTCTCCAAGCCGTTAGGGCTGAGGTGTATTTTCATTGAAGGATCTCTTAGCCTATGCTTATCTCTACGTGGGACTTATTTTAGTGATTTTTGTTTGTTCTGTTTGCCTTTGTGGTTTTTTGGTGCCTTGATCTCGGGCTGTGAGATCATCCTTATGTTATTTCTTGTTTAATATATTTTACTTTACCTTTGCAAAAAAAAAAATATTCATCTCATAGATTCATTATAACAAATGATTAATTACAACAAGTTTTTAGCGATATCATTTATAGGCATAAGAAATTAGGTGAGCATGAGACGATAGCGTTAACAAAGTGTAGTAGTGATGCTTTAGAGAATCCATTCTCTGTCAAATGTAATAAACCATGTAGTTTCGCTATCCCTTGCTCGATATGTGGTAAGAATTTAGGAAGAGGATTATGAAACTTAGAAGCAAGCATTAACCTTATGCCTCTTTCAGTATTTAATGAGTTAGATATAGGAGAAGCTCGTCCCACTACTGTAACTTTGTAATTATCTGATAGGTCCATGAAGAAACCGGTAGTGAAAATAGAAGATGTTATCGTTAAAGTTGATAAGTTTATTTTTCCAAGAGATTTCATTATTTTGGATTGTGAAGCAAACGTTGAGGGGCCAATCATTATTAGGAGGTTGTTTTTAGCAGCTAGTGACGTTGTATTCAATGTTAGGAGAGGAGAGATCACGATGAATGTCAATGATGAGCAAGTCACATTCAACATCCTTGATGCGATGCATCTCCCAAATGAAGTCAAGGAGTGCTATACAATAGGGGCAACCATGGAGGAATTCCAGAAATGATTCTGGAAGACTTGGAAGCAGATTTGGAGGCCGCATAAAAAGAAGGTGACAAAGATGGAGAATTTATAGTTTTTAGAGCCAACGGTAGCTAATTTGAAAGCATTGCAACCTTCCATCATTGAACCTCCATAATTAGAGAATGAATCCCTACCCTCTCATTTATAATACGCATATATAGGTTTAAACGATATTTTGTCGGTTATCATTTCTTTGTATTTTATTAATGAACATGAATCTTTGTGTTAGGCACCGGGGTGATCTACCCCATTTGATGTGATCATAATGGATCCAAAGCTCTAAGACTCCACCTACACCAACAAGGAAGATATGCTAGAAGAAAGACCCACCAAATAAAGGAAACTCCATTCGACCCAACGACAAATTTGGACCATTTTGAAGGCCAATGAAGAACCTACTAGGGTCAAGAGGAAGCGAGGAATGGAGGAGCAGCCAAGCGAATGACAACCCATGAAGGGCAAACCCATCGAAAGGCCACTCGCACGCACGCCCAGCAAGGCGCACACCAACGTGCGCACACCCCTGCCACATGAGCCACACTACCACACCAACCTCCTAGCACGCCCCCTACAGCGCGCATCACTCCCGCGCTAAACTCACAGCGTGCCTCGCCTTCCCGTGCACGCCCTCGCTCCCACGCTGCCCAGTACCCTCGAGCGCCCCACACCTGCCAGCGCCCAGTGCCTCTCGTGCGCCCCTGAGGGAAATCGATGTCATTTGAAAGATCTCTGACTTAGTTTTACAGAGAGCTCGAAATCGGTAATTTTCAATATGTGGTTTGGGAGTGATCAAGTTTTTCGTCAGCACTGTTTTCTATAAAATCCTGCAGCCGCCGAGAGAACACAATCCAAAATTCGACGAGTTATATCTGTCTGACATTTTTGTTGTTTATAGTCAAATCATATGCCAGACTTAAGGTGTTTGAAAAAGCTTACTACAGACATAAAGATTGCAACCATCTGAGGTCTGCAGTGAAAGTTATCGGCATTAAAATAGAAGGTATCCACGCATAAAACTTTCCATATTTGAAGCTGAATAATTTTGGAGAAAATCTTTAGGCCATCAAATATTGTCCAAATCGATCTCTTTTTGGAAATTAATCCTAATATTGTTTATTCTTTGTTCTTAAAATGTTTTTGGATTATTTTTTCAACCATGGACAACCCAAAAGAAGGATGGCAGCCGCCTAGTCCATGAGGCCGCCCGAGAGAGGCCTTAGTGTAGCCACATAAATTCTTTTTGAGAGAGCAGCCCCCTCCAACGTTCTCAAAACCTTTTGGCAGCCTACACACGATAAGTACACCCCATGTACTTTATTTTGCCACTGGTTTGAGCCTAATCTGCACCGTATACAGCACGCACCCCTCACCCAAAGTCACCCCTCTTGCCCCAAAGGTCACTGTTTTATTGGTACAAATGTGTGTGTGTTTGCACTACGAGTGGGATTTTGTACATATTTTAAATTTTTTTTTCATTGATTTTTATTGTATAGCTTTTCTTTGTTGAGCTCTTACTTCAAGTTGTATATTATGGTCGAGTCCTTAGTACGAAGAGCATTAGGCTGAAGGTAGCATATATCTTTCCTTGTTTATATATTTTTACAATTATTCTTGTTATATCATTTGGTGTTTGTTTTCTACCATTTGATTCTTATTCTTGGTATCATCCATACCATTGACCCCCTAGTAAAAAAAAAAAAAAAGTATTAAGTTGCTTGTAGGCTTGTGCTTTCTTGTTCAAAGGCTGATTCCCAAGGAGCAATCAAGCTAGCATCTCCAAGATGGTATCCACACTAACATCCACCCTACCAAAAGGAGAGAAGCCGAGAGGTCAAGTAAGGGAGTGAGTGAGAATTTTCTTTATTATTTCTAAGCTTTACTTGTGTAGTGATGACAATACTAATAAATTCTCACCATTCTCAAGAAGAAAGAGACAAGGCCAACGTGAGCAAAGAAAGACTTAAGGAAGCTCAAATCCAAGCCTTTGCAAGATTCACACAACGACTTGAAAATCTTACCAAATCCTTACAAAAGATGAACACTCGTGTTCAAGGATTGGAAAGGCCACAAAGAATACCTCACCGAAGGAGACTAATGAGTCCAAGAGAGACATCGAACGACTCACAATAAGAAGAGGTAAGGACTTTAAATGAATAGTTTGTTAACGAAGACCCTTTGGAAGTAGGTCCTCCAGGAAGAGTGTACATTGGCCAAGGGAGAGGAAGATTCCAACCTAATCGATAAAGGCCAAAAAATGATAACTACCTACGGAGCATCAAGTTGACAATCCCAACCTTCCATGGAAAGTCTACACCCTATGAGTTTGAGTCATGGGGTAAGAAAATTGAGTTAGTGTTCGTATGCATAACTACGATGATGGCAACAAGGTAATTCTCGGAATCACTCACTTGAAGGATTATGCACTAACTTGGTGGGATAAAGTGATGTCTCGTAGAAGGAGGAACAACGACGGACCCGTAGATTCTTAGATCGAATTCAAGAACTCATGAAGAGGATATTTGTGCCACCTCAGTACCATAGAATGAATTCAAGGAAACTTAATAAGCTCTATCAAGGCCTCAAAGGAGTTGAAGACTACTACAAAGAGATGGATATGTTGATGAGTCGTTTTCAACTAGGAGAAGATGGGAGACCACCATGGCCCGATTCTTAGATGGTTTTAACATAGACATAGCCGACAAGATTGATTTACAACACTATGAAGACATGGAGAAACTTCTACACATCGTAGTCAAAATAAAGGAGCAAAACCAAATGAGGACGAAAAGGTATGTCAAATCTACCTCTAAGACCGCTAGTAGCAAAGTGGATAGTAAGATTCTAGAGTCAAAGCCAAAGGCTAGTTATGAAAAGGGAGAGTAATCCAAGTCTAAGACCCAAACCGAAATTCCCAAGACTATAACTACTGCGGTCAAATGTTTTAAGTGCCATAGAGTAGGCCACATAAGTCGAAATTGCCCTAATAAAGGAGCCATGATACTTAAGGAAGAAGACCTAGACACGGATGTTGAGGGTGAGAAAATAGAGGTTGAGGAGAGGAAAGAGGAAAGTAGTTAAGAAAAGGAAGTAGAAGTGGATTGCAATGATATAGCCTTTGTAGCTAGGAGGAACCTCAATCTGCAATATAGGGAAGAACCCTTAGAGGCACAAAGAGATAATATATTCCAGACTAGGTGCACAGTGAACTCCACCCCATGTTGTGTTATCATATATAGTGGAAGTTGTACTAATGTTGCTAGTAAGGATATAGTGGCGAGGTTGAAATTAGCCACCACACCCCATTACGATCTTATAGCCTACAATGGTTCAATGATAGTGGGGATGTGAAGGTCCAAAAGCAAGTTCAAGTTTCATTCAACATAGGTAGGTATAAAGCTGAGATTGTTGGGTGTGTTTCCCTAAACTCATGGTTTGTATTTATGTAAAAACAAATGTATATTCAATAAAGTTTTATTAAGTCAATTTGTTATTGGATTCATAGCATTGCATTGTCCAAAATCCAATAAACCACACATCCAAGGTTATTATCATGTAACCGGAATAGTATATCTATTCAGTATATATTTGATATACCCCTAATATAAAAGTGGATAATGTCCCGTAAATAACCTAAAGGGTCTATAGTATATGGATAAGGCTGGGTACCTTATCCTGGCAACATTATGGATTCGGCCCACTTTGTAAATGTTACAGACGACTCGATCCAGGTCGTTCGTGTAGAGACATGCGAGTGGGGGTATCCTATACAATGAGTTTGTATAAGACCGGACCGCGAAATAGTCAATCTTTAGATGTAACACCGTTGACCAATAGATTGCTATTTCATAGGATGACAAGACAACTCATTCTCAATCTTAAGTGAGTTATAGACTTCTGCCCGTGAGGGCTCGTCCTTTGATCTGTATGGGTGAGAGTGGCCCGAGTTGCCGATTCAATATTCCTACTATTTTGAGGACGAGACCAAGTGGGGAGCTGGGAACATAACTTCACAAGATGAAATTCACTCCTCCCCGACTTTAGGGAGTAGATGAGTGTTCTCTTAACTACTGACTCCGGGACTTGAACAAGGGGCCCCACCCTCTCACTAGCCTGAGAGAAACTTTTGGTTATTGGTCGGATCATAACCGCGTTGTTCATTAGAGGAGCAGTGGTATTTAAGGAGTAAGATGTAACCCAAGGGTAATACGGTAATTTGACCCTGCTTGAGTGACGAGCACTCGTGAAGGATTAACTTGTCGTTAATGGTCGTATATCCATGGACACGAAAACATGCTGCAATGAGAAGAGTACAACTGCAAGTCTTTACTGGAGTGACCCGTAGTTAATGAATGTTGATTAACTCGTTCAATGAGTTTGACCGATTATTCTCGCGTCGTTGGAGGTTCTGATCTGTAGGTCCAATAGGTCCCCTTGCTAGCTCATAACGGGTAAAACGAGGATCAAGTTTCTGGAAAATTTGAAATGTTCAAATTGCTCAAAGGAATATATGTATATTGATTTGATACATTAAAATATATAGTTAATTCTAAATTAAAACTATACATTGTGAGAGATATTATTTGAATAAGATTCAAATAAAATTAATATGAATAAGGTTCATATTAAAAATATAGGTTAAAAATAATGTGTATAAGATGTACATTACGACTATAGGTTATACCAGAGAAATGCTATAGAATATGATTCTATTTTTGTGATAAATAATTAAGTGTTAATTATTTATTTGATTTATATATATATACATATATTTATTAATTGATTATTAATTAGATTAATAATTAATTACTATTTATTAATTAATATGATTAATTAATTATATACATATATATGTATTAATTATTATATATTAATTATTAATATTAATATTAATTGAATTTAATATTAATTTTAATATTAACACTCGCTTGCTTAATTACAGGGGAATGGGGTGGCAATTATGACGTGAGGTGTTACTCCACGTCCTACTTTTGGGTTATGTAGAACAGTTCTGCAGCACGACCCAGGTGAATGAGAGCTTCCCCCTGCATATCTCTCAAGCAAAAACTCTATCAATTGTCCCTTGCGTTCCAAGACGATAGCACGGAAGGTGTATTGGCGGTGTTCGGGAAATCATTGAAGAACAGCTCTTCAAACGTAAGTTTTCCCCGGTATTTTATTTTGCACATTTGGTTTTGTTTCCCAAAACTTATGAACGATGATCATCGCTTCCGCTGTGGGATTCACATCCCATCAAAGGTAACTTGTGATGTTGAACTCATGCATGCTAGTGATTTCTTGCTAGGGAGATCGTGGAAATTTGACAATAGGGTAAGTTTTGATGGTTATCTTCATAAATATTCTTTGGAGCATCAAGGTAAGAAAACCACGCTTGTACACCTTACTCCAAAAGAAATACATATTGATGAATTTAAATTTGAAGAAAGAAGCTTGGAGGGCGAGAGAAATGAACTTGTTGAGCTTCAAACTAACAAGAAAAATAAGGCCCCTAAAAACAAAGAGAAAGTCATGACCCTCATGGCTAGAAGAGAAGAAATAGAGCCATCTCTATGTGGAACACAGTTGCTCATTCTACATCTACATGAAATTAATGATCTCCTAACTCAAGAAATAAGAAATACTTTACCTAATACTTGTGTTGAGCTTTTACATGATATTGAGGAGATAATACCCTAGGTCATGCCAAGGAGACTGCCATCTAGGGAGAGGAGAATTGAAGAAGAAGAAGAAGAGCAACAAGGATGTTCGTTTAAGCCGCCCACTCAAAGATCCCAAACACCTCAAGAGGTCGAGCCACATGAGGAGAGCCATCATGAAAATGAGATCTTTGAGAATAAGGAAGAAAATTAAGTTTTCAACTTCATCAAGGTAATAGTCCTACTATAGATGCTTATCATTGGACTAACTTGCTTCGTTTCGATGTAGGTAAACAACTTGATTCGAGGATGAATCCAAATCAAGAAGGATGAGATGATGTGATCATAATGGACTCAAAGATCCAAGACTCCACCTACAATAACAAGGAAAATAGGCTTGAAGAAAGACCAACCAAACGAAGGAAACTCCATTGGACCCAACAACAAATTTTGACCATTTCGAACGCCAATGAAGAACCTACTATGGTCAATAGGAAGCGAGGAATGGAGGAGAAGTCAAGCGAGTGGCCACCCATCAAGGACAAGCCCATCGAGAAGCCACACGCACGCACGCCCAGCCAGTCGTATGCCATCGCGAACGCGCCATCGCCAACATCCTAGCGCGCATCACTACTTGCTAACATCACAGCACGCCTCACCTGTCCCCACACGCTCGCGCGCCCATGCAACCCAACACCTTTGTGACCCTCTGCCTTGCCACGCGTCAGTCTCACTGCCAGCGCCCCCTTGCCTTGTCATCCATGCGCGCATCCACCCAGTGCCATCAACACCCCTACACTGTGCCATTGTCTATGCCAGCGTGCCCCACTAGTTGCCGCATGCTAGCGTGCGTCCTTCTAAGCCCAAACCCGCCAGCACATCGCCTGCTTTGAGGGCGCGTCTGCCCCTTCATGCGCCCCAGCCCCCATGACGATCTCGAAACTGGTTTCTTTTGGTTGTCCCTATTTCGATATGTACACATAATCTCTCAAAGCTTTTATTGGTGCTAGAGACCAGGTAACATGACACGAAAACATGAGATGCCTCTAAACCCAATATTAGAAGTTGAGTTGTTCGATGTTTGAGACGTCAACTTCATGGGTCCGTTTCTGCCATCGTTCAGTAACAGTTACATTCTTCTAGCGGTTGACTACGTTTCGAAATGGGTTGAGGCTTTGGCCACCTGATTTACTCAATCATACCACAAGTGGCTTAGGCAACCCTTGTAAGAACAAGCACCTCCTAAACACACACGACAACACAAAGAATCACGAAAGGGGAAGAAGAATGGACTTACCTTGAAGGTCAAGGTTTTGGATAGAAAGAACTTTTTCTAGATCTAAAGTGAAACACTCATAAGTTTGATGACCAACCTAAACTTGCATGTTTCAAATGGTTTTAGGCAACTAGATCAATATGCACCAATGCTCACGGTTTTGGGAGCAAAGGGGAAAGGTCATGGCTATTTCATTTATCAACAATCCAACCTCTCAAATGTACAAGAATAAACCTATTTATACGCATCTTGAATTTCCCTAAAATAAATGGAAAAATACTTTAAATAAGCCTATACTAAAATAGTTACAAATGGACTTAACTAAGTTATATAATCCTAAAGTTGGATCTAAGATCTATTACATAAATGTTACATTAAATCCAAATGAAAGTTATAATTCTAATTACATGAAAACACTAATTTAATGATAAAACTCTAAATAACCCCTAAAGGTTAGAGATCTCATGTTTTGTGTTTTCATGTTCCCTTGAAGTTTCTTTCTCCAGTTGTTCTCCTTCCTCGTGAAGCTTTTGATAATACACATGTGGAAGTGGAGATCCCCTTCTTCATCGGTTGACCATCATGGCATGTTGTGTGTTGTTTGAAGCATATCACCATCCCTACTAACGATGCCAATGTAGTCTCTCTCTTCTTGCAGAAGTTTATTTTTAGTATATACGGTACACCTAGATGCTTGATTAGTGATGAGGGCATGCAGTTTTTAAATAATCTAGGGAGTAATTTCTCAACAAAGTATAACATCCATCATAAGATTGTCACTGCCTATCACCCTCAAACTAATTGATTAGCAGAGATATCAAATAGTGGTAAAAATAAATTTTAGAAAAGTCTATGAATGTGAATAGGGAGGACTCTCCTATTAAACTTGATGATGTATTATGGGCATATATAACTGCATATAAACTTCCAGTAGGTATGTCCCCATATCGCATTGTTTTTTGGTAAAGCTTGTCATCTTCCACTCGATTTAGAGCATAGAGTATTTTGGGCGACGTGAAAACTTAATTTAATTACTTTGCTGCAGGTGAAACAAGGTTTCTACAGTTAAATGAATTGGATGAGTTACATCAATTTTCTTATGAGCATGCTAAGATGTATAAAGAACAAACTGAAAGATGCACGATAAGAAAACAATGGATTAAAACTTGGAACCTGAAGATTCAGTGTTGTTCAATCGTAGATTAAGGTTGTTTCTAGTTGCACGTGTTTATTCACATGGAGCTGTGGATATGAGAGATTCTAACTGTAATATTTTCAAAGTAAATGGGCATCGAGTAAAGAAATACTTGGGTGAGGATATTGACATAGGCAAAACCTCTGTGGTACTGAAATATACATGAGAAAACAGTGAGAACAGTCCCTCTGTCGGTATTGGGGGCGTTTTTATGTAAAATATTTGTTGTCTTGTTTTTGCGAAATTTTTATACCTTTTGTTATGCTTTTTTATGTAGATTTCAATTCTAGTTTTTGTTTTTGCATTTGAATGTTGGAAGATCAAGATTTTGGCTATTTCAAAATTACGCAAAGCGTAATTTAAGAACAAATGGAGGTTTTCGAAATTTCAATTAAGGATTTTAGTGGGCTTATTTTAGGTTTGTTTTAGATAGACTTTAGGATACTTGAAAATATAAAGGCCCTATTGTTAGAACCCTAAGGTGATTCAAATGAGAAACAAAAGGAAAAGCCCTAATCCTCTTCCCCATTTGCGTTTTTTTATCTCACAAAATCCCGAACTTGTTTTCAAATTTCTCTGATCAAATATTCAAGAATCCCAAAAATCTCTCCCATCCCTCTTATTTTTTGCAAGATTAGGTTGAGTTTTTGGGTGTCTTTCGTGTTGATTGTGAAGCAAATGCCAATGTTCCATGGAAGGCCCCTCATCCTCCAAGCCATGTGACAAAGAGAATGGAAAAAGGGAGGCGATGCTACCACCACCTATTCCACCTGGTTTGATCCCTCTTGAGCCCCCTCTTATCTCTAATGAAAGTATAATTTTTTATCCTAGAGCACAAAGAAAGAAACGAAAGGAAGCTTTGAGAATGAATCCTAGAAATAACCTATCAATAACTTTAGAAACGCATGTTGCTAGGGTTAATGAAGGAGACCATAGTGAAAATAAATTAGAAAAGTTTAGCAAGGTCTACCTTAGAAAAAATCAATATGTTGGTGATAAAGGTTCTGATTTAGATGCTAAAATGGCTAGGATTAATGCGAGAATTGATGCTGAAAATAAGAAAAGAGAGATTAGGGACAATGACCATGTGGGTATTTGTGCGAAGATAGTCGAATTAAAAATGATAAATGGCAAATATTTATGGAAAATTTAAGACAATTGAGTGAATAAATATACAAATTGAATTAGACGGTATGAATAATCCCCATAGGTTACGTTGGATTTCCCTCTAAACAAATTGAATTATATGGTGTGAATAATCACCACTGGAGCATTCGAATTCGGCCACTGTCGAAGTTCATTGTGAAGTTGTGCCTAAGGCAATTTTGGAGAGCACTCCACCGGCCACTCTAAGGTATTTCGCCTCCCAAGATTCGAGATCTTATTTTGACTATAAAACTATAGTTTTGTATGCTTTGAAGAATAAAAAGACGACGTAAAAATCACCGAAATTTTGGTGGCTTTGAATGAAGCAATGGGAGAATATCCATTGCATAATGATCGAAAAAATTCATGAGGAAGAAGAAGTAAACGACGATATCGACAAGTTTGAAGTGCGTATGCGCACTATGATGCATGAGTCACAGCACAATGAGGAGGAAGCCCCTCTTCAAGTGGAAGAAGGAACATTCGATCCCGAGGATGTCCCAAACGAGGCCATGAATGAATCACCTTTCTCTTCTTCAATAGATATGACCCTTTGTTTTAGTATGAATTTTTCTGACTCAAATTTCATTGCTGCTTCAGATAACTCAGAGTAAGAAATGTGTTTGACCAAAGTAGCCTACAATGTCGGTTACTCTACAATATCGGTTGTGAACCGACATCTAAACAACCATCTATGATGATGGTTATTTATGATTGCAGTTCTAAACTGACATTGTTTTTACAAAAACCTAACAAAAAATAAAGTAATAATAATAAAATATTATTTACAGCAAACAAAATAATAGAATAATATTTAGAGATATACAAATTCAACCATAAAAGAAATTATACACAAGTTTTAAACTATTATACTTCATTATGTTAAAAAATATTTTATTACGAATTTAAACGAGCAAATGATAAGTAGATCATTGATACAACCATACATGTTTCCAACTGATATCTCTCCTTAAAGCCAAATCCAAGTATCCCATCGAAGAAGATCATCCTTGTCCCAAGCTTGCAAAACAACTATAGAATAAGCAAGTTATTAAAGAAATGATATGTGAAAATTATGATCATTAAGATGTTCAAATGATCATTAGGTTTATGTTCTCTGTGCAAGCTTTGGCTTTTGTAATAGTTCAAGTGGTCATTAGGATGTTTTAATCGATTCATTATTTAGTTTGGATTTTTATTCAAGGTTGGATTATTGGTTTCGTTTGAGAATGTTTAATGAAGTAGTAATTGTTGTTTAGCTTTATCGCCTTTTGGATGAGACGAAGATTAGTTATTTGCTTAGCTTTGTTTGGCGTTTGAATGTTCTTGCTTAATTTATTGTGTTGTGTTTTAAGTGTTAGTATAAGAGTAGCGCAGCGGATGCATGGTGGTAGGATTTGCTTAACCTGAGTTGTTAGTGTTGGGTGTGTTGCCCTAAACTCGTAGTTTGTATTTATGTAAAAACAAATTTATATTCAATAAAGTTCTATTCAATAAATTTGTTGTTAAATTCATTGCAATTGTCTAAATCCAATAAACTAAACATACAAGGCGGTTATCATAGAACCGGGATATATATATACTGGGTATATATTTGATATACTCTCAATATACAAGTGAATAATGTCCCGGGAATAACCTAAAGAGTCTATAGTATATGGGTAAGGCTGGGTACCTTATCCTAGTAACACTATGGATACGGTTCACTTTGTAAATGTTACAGACGACCCAATCCAAGACGTTCGTGTGGAGACATGCGAGTGAGGGTATCTTATAGAATGAGTTTGTATAAGACCGGACCATGAAATGGTCGATCTTTAGATGTAATGCTGTTGACTAACAGATTGCTATTTCATAGGATGACCAGGCAAGTCATTCTCAATCCTAAGTGAGTTATGGACTATTGCCGGTGATGGCTCGTCTTTTGATTTGTATGGGTGAGAGTGAGATAGAACATAACTTCACGAGATGGAATTCACACATTCCCGACTCTCGGGGAGTATACTAGTGCTCTCATAAATGCTAACTCCCGGACTTGAACAAGGGACCCCACCCTCTCACTGGCCCGAGAGGGACTTTCAGTTATTGGTTGGACTATAACTGGGTTGTTCATTAGAAGAGCAGTGGTAGTTAAGGAGTAAGATGTAACTCAGGGGTATAAAGGTAATTTGACCCAACTTGAGTTACAAGCACTCGTGAAGGATTGACTTGCCATTAATGGTTATATATTCGTAGACACGAACATATTCTGCAGTGAGAAAAGTGCAACTGTGAGACTTTAGTGGAGTGACCCGTAGTTAACGAATGTTGATTCACTCGGTTAATGAATTTGAACAATTAATCTCATATCGTTGGATCTTCTGATCTGTAGATCCCCTTCCTAGCTCACAACGGGTAAAACAACGATCCAAAATTATGAAATAATTTGAAATGTTCAAATTATACCAGGGAATATATATAATGTAGATTGATATATTATATATATAAGTATATATATTAATTTTGGATAAAGATTGAAAATCAATACTATATATTATGAGAGAAATGTTTGAATATGATTCAAATATTTAATATGAATTGGATTCATACTAAACTATAGGTTATACAAGAGAGAGTCATTTGAATATGATTCAAATATGTAGTTTTAATTTGTGATATTTAATTAAAAGATAAATAATTAATTATTGTTTATGTATTTATTTAATTAATATTTGAATTTGATTAATTAATTTTTAATTATATTAATAATTATTAATCAAATTAATAATTTATTAATTAATAATTAATTAAATGTTAATTAATTTATATTAATTATAATTAATTAGTTAAATTAATATGTTAATTTGATTAATGAGTTAAATTAAATAAATAAATAAAAAAGAAAAACCAAAACCACCCCGAAAACGTAGGGGAGTGGTGATGTGGTTTTGCCCACATCACCCATTTGGTTAAAAAATTCATAATTGTTCTGTTGCTTCTTGCTCATACCGGGAAAAAAAAACCACTCTCTCAATTCCCTTGTTTTTGGAATTCATAACCCAATGCTCCCACAAGCAATACTCGGTACCCAAAGAATAGTAAGGAAGATTCTTTTGGTGGTGTTTACAGTTGATCAAAGAAAAATCTCGAAGAACAGTTCTTCGAAAGTAAGTAAATTATTCCCTTGTATTTTCCACTTTTGTTTTGTGGTTTTGTTCCTCAAAATTCAAGAACAAAGATCTTTGTTTCAGCCGCGGGATTTACGTCCTTTCAGTTAGTGATTTATTTCTCTAATTCGAGTGGGACTTTTAGAGTCGTTTAGTAACAATCCTGGTTCAAGATGTTGAAAATCCTGGGGCGTTACAACTAGTATCTCAACCGAAGAACTGCCCCTGTCTATCCCAATCTCGAGGGCCAGGCAAGACATGGTCGTGGCTGCACTGGTCGATGCGGCACTCCAGCCGGTGCCACCGCCGCAAAGACGCATACCTTATCCTTAAGATATGGCAAGCAACCGACCCATATGAAGAGGCGAATAGTGGCCTCATCAAGCATGCTTCAAAGAGTCAACAACAAGAAGACGATCAACCCGCCCAAAACGATTAAGAGAAAAGATGTGAGCAGCCTTACTTGTCGAACCACTGACAAGATTAGGAAGGTCGTCGCTACCCCGAGTCGGCCCGTCGAGATCCTTGATGAAGCGATGGTGTCCTAGTCACTCGTCCGTGACAATGGACGTTGGAACCCTATTGGCAAATGCAATATCCTGAATCTTTCATATCACCTTTATCAATTCAAATGAGTGGGGGAGCACCCCGCTAGGTAGCGCTGCGAAAACACCCCGCTAGGTAGCACTGCGAAAAGAATAGCCATGACTTTAGACAAAAAAAAAAGAAAAAACGAAAGCCGCGACTAAAAATTGTGGAATGAGGGAATTCTCACCGTTCTCCCTGAAGCGGCTGGGCATGCGCCCACATATAGGCCCATCGCCGACCAACCACTGGCCCCCCACAAAGAACCAGTGGTTCTTCAAATGTTTAATTGATATCAGTGAGTTGAAGAGTGTCCCATAACAAGCACAAGACTGTAAAATCCAGGGAAGCCCGAAATCGACGTCATCAAGTTCAGCGTAGTCAGCAAGGTTAGAGTGACCTTTTTGCCATTACCAACCTTCAACCAGAGAATGGCTAGCGCCATTATGGTCTCGCAAGTGTTGGGAGCAAGCTGTGCCGGCGCAACCCTGGTGAGAGATAAGAAGGATTGGGCGAAGAGGGAAAGCAGAAGCTTAACCCCATTCCAAAACATCTGGGGATAGAAACTCACACATCCCGGGAGAGGGGTGTTGTTAGGGTTGACTTTTTACTGTAGAAACATGTGTCAGTAGTCCTGTTTGACCACGTCTTTTACCCCTTTCCCATAATTATTTGCTAAAAAGGACTACATATTCTTAAAGTAGAACATGCATAGAACATTTCTGCATAAGAGTCAAACTATGGTACTTTATGAAAAATATGAGAAAAATGCGGTCAAAGTTGGAAGAAAACAACATAAATTTGTTTTTTGCAGAATTGCGCCCGGTGCATTTTTGGAGAACAAAATGGCAATACACATGTTTTGATTAATGAAGGGCAGGGAGGACATTTCCCACATGTTGAAACACATCCCAAACCGTGAGTTCAAGTCGATGTGAGGTGATTAGGTGAATCTCAACCCATTTCTACCAAAAAACGGTGGGGAGTTGTAACCTAACTATGGTGTTATAAAAGGAAGTCATCCTTCCAGTAGAATTCTATCCCTTCCAAGCTTCATTTCATCTTCTTTTAGTTGCTCTCTAGTTGTAGAACACGTTTTTAGGGTTTATGTTTATGTTCTAGTTGTTCATTTATTTGTTTTTCACGCTTTTACCTTTTATATTGCTTTTAATTCAAGTTCTTACTTTCGTTCTTTATTCATTGTGTTCTTTTAAAGTTCTTTAGCGAGTTTCAACTCCCCTCACGCTCGAGAGAGAAGAGGGTCAAGCTAGAACTCACTGTACGACTTATTTATTTATTTAAATTCAATGAAAAAATATTTTCTTTGTGTTTTCGTGCATTTACTTCCCTTTAATTATGTTCTAAATTAGTTATCAACCTCTTTATGGAATTCCTTAGTCAAAATGATTTGATTTTCAACATGCTCGGGATTTTGGCTAGATTGCGCCTGGCACTTTTTTGAGTTGATTTCTAAAAACTTCTCTTTACATCTTTTTTCCATTCGGCCGGTGGTAACTTGATTTATACACCAAAACCCAACCTTGGGAAAGGTTAGTCAGGTAAAATAATAGGAAACCAATATGGGATGTGACTTAGGCATAAGCGCATAAAACATGGTTCTAGACATAGGCTCTCTAACCCATAATGCAAGTGAGTTGGTAGATATTCTCTAGGATTGTAATCACACATAGGCATATGAGTATAGGTTACCCTAGCCTCTGCAGCAACCAGAAGCGGTAGTGAAAGAGTAGAACTCGAATCCCAAGAAAAGTCAGGAATTGCGTCTGGCGCAATTTCCCCAACATAGTGTGTTTTCCATGTTTTGCATCAAGACTAAGGTAGGAAGCAAAGAGGTTGAGTTTTATTAAATTGCTTGTTAGTTAAAACCCCAAATAACAACATTTTACCACTATTTTCATCATAAACCACAATTGCATATTTGATCTGTTCACTCTTTAAAATTGTTTTGAAAGCAACAAGTCCCTAATGATTCGACCTTGGATTACTACCAAGTATTACTTTTGACCGTATGCACTTGCACGTGTCTCTAATATTTTTGAAGGTAGAGAAAGTCCCAACAGGTGTCAATCCTCTCGTCCTCAATCAGAAGGCACATAAGAACGTAATCTGGTACCCAGTACAAAGAACGAATATCTATGAAGTCATTCTTCGTCTCCTGAGTTGGAACATGGTTCACACTAGACGATTAGCCATGATGGATGTAGAGATATGAAACAGTTGATAATACAAGAAGTTTGGAAGTCAAAGAGAGTAA
>NW_019104624.1:438711-464826 GCF_001995035.1 Momordica charantia
TCAGAGCTCTGAACATTCTTAAGGGCGGGAGCACGGCCCTTAGACTTACGTTTCACGCTACTCGTGAATCCACACACCATGGCTGCAATAAAAAAAACAAACGAAAAGTCAGAAGTGAAAACTTGAAGCTGACATAGGAGTCGAAGATCGAACACGGCTTACCGAGCTCGGAGTTTGGCCTCGAAGCTTCAATCGGACGAACTAAATGATTGTAGTCATGTAGCCCCAACTCCAAGAGTAGCTTGTCGGTGACCAAGGTTCCGATCTTCCTGCCCTTGGGGAAGTTGTCATTGTAGTATTTGAGGGTGTCAAAGGTGGCTTGAGCGAGCTCGGGAATCGGCTTGATTGATACTGCACAAAACAAACAAAAGTTTGAAGTTAAAAGTGAATATCAAGAAATTAAAAGAAAAGAAAACGAGAAAGACTTCATACCTAAGTTCCCGAACCTAGTGGGAACATCAAAAAAGGCACGACCTGATTCGTCCTTTGCCAGCCACTCTCCAGAGGCAAAGAACCACTTGCCTACCCATCCTTTGATGGAGGTCGGCCCCTTGACTATACCACCTGCGCCCTTCCTTGCGCATATATAGTACCGACCTGGTTTTTTGGCTATCCTCTTGGCCTCAAAACACCCAAGAAGCTGGTCAACACTTAGCAGCTCGGCCTCATCCTCGTCCCGAGCTAGCAACCAAAAGAGAATGGCTAAAGCAAAAATGACACCCCACCCATTGGGGGCCACTTGAGCAGGAGCCAGTCCAGTTCGGTTTAAGAACTCCTGAGCAAAGGGATGAAGGGGAAGTCTGAGGCCGTACTCAAGCATCTTCAAATAAAGAGTGACCTATCCCTCTAGAGGATTGTCAGCTCTTTCCCCTTCCTCCGGAATCCTAAGGAGGATGTCATTCGGAATTTTAAACCACCTACGAAGGGGTCCAAGATAGTGCTCGGGCATCCTAGAAGGGTACTCCAGACCCTGGCCCGAGGTGGAGGTATCGCTATCCTCTCCGTCATCTGAGAACCTAAAGTTCTCTATTTCTTCCAGCTCGGACTCTAACCTACGAGCTAAGACCTCCCAGAGTCACTTGGTTTGGGGGGCGAACTACTTATTGTCCGACCTACACTACCCAAGCTATCACTACTGGAGGGGGAAGACAAGAAAACTACCATGTTTGAAAGAAGAGTAAGAGTAAGGAAATGTGACTGACCTAGAGAAAGGGTTCGAGCTGGTTTCAGATCGAACTCCAGAAATTCAGGAAACGTAAGGTTTGACCTAAAGTTTTAGGACTATTTATAGTTGATCGGAAAAACCTCTGCGCCGTACACGTGTAATCAACGAGCGGCTGGGACTCGAGATACGCAACGGCGAAACACTTGAGTGCTCCGACAACCTGGCAGATCGAAACGTCTTCCGTAACGGTCATATTCTCTCTACAAATGAAAAGTCGCCACGTGTCCAAAATAGATTCGAATGAACTTCTCTGCCAGGTCGAGGTCGAACCTGACAGAGAGGGGGCCAATGTTTGGGGGTAAACATACCCACGACACGTGGAGGACCCTTATTAGTGTTTGAAGAAATTAAATAAAAAGGATTGCTTAGGTCCACCTCGGCCCCGCCGAGGAGACCGGGTTTGCCCGTTATAAAAGACTACGTGCGGGCACCAATGTTCGATCTGACTGGGGACCGACCTGCTCGGAACCCGACAGGTCCGATATGAGAAAAGACATGTAACTGCGGGTCATGTGTACTGTCGGATCCATCACCTATAAATAGAGGGCTTCATTTCACACTCAAGTATCGAATCTCACCTCGAACTAAATACGGAGTCCGATCTATACTGACTTGAGCGTCGGAGTGCTTAACCTCTTGTGCAGGTCCACTCTAGTGTTCAGGTCGGGACCGGAGACCGGGTTCGAGCTCGATTCCTGAAGAACCGTTGTGCAAATTCCTGCATAAACAGACATAAAGAAAGAGCAAGAGCAAAGAGATGATGCCGACAAGAGGTGATGATGAACACCAGTGCAACGGTAGCAGCAACGAGCATAGGTGGAAGCAATTACAACAAGCAACAAAATGGTATCGATTGAGAGCATTGTGACAATGGTAACGATGAGAACAATTGAAAACTAAAGATTGAAGGAAGAGATCTGAATTTGGTTATGTGATTACGTAGAGAAAGGAAAGATGAAACAAATATGAGATTTGAGAGAAAGGCAAGACTCATTAGGGTTTTGTAAACGTTGTTTTAATTTACCGACTTGCCATTAAATTTTATTTGTTTAATAAGAATGTTAATAAATGTGATTGTATATTTTTGTTTTTTTATTTACTCTTTCCAAAAAATATAATACTAAAAAGTCAAAATATACATATTAATGAATTAAAATGTTTTTTTAAGGGTTCCCAATACATTAATTTTAAAATTTTCCGGTGGTGCATTGTAATTTCCATTATTTATTTTACCTTGATATTTAAAAAAAAAAATTATCTTTAAACAAATAAAAATGATAATTTTTCACATCGAATATTTCTCCCACTTGATTTTATTTTTTAACCTATTTTTCCTTTATGGTCATTAATATTATTCCTTCTCATTATTGTTTTCATGTAATTTGTATTTAATTTTGTCGAAACTTCCTAAATTTGCTCACGCGGTTCTAAGTAGGATTGAATTTTTTTTTTCAGATTACAACAAGAGGGTGGAGGATTCAAGATTTCCATTATTTATTTGCCTTGCTCATTTAAAATATATATATATATATATTCTCTTAAAAAAATAAAAATGATAATTTTCCACCTGGAATATCTCTCCCACCTGATTTTATTTTTGTCCTTTATGGTCATTGATATTATTCCTTCTCATAATTGTTTCCATGTAATTTGTATTTAATTTTGCGGAAACTTCCTAAATTTGCTCAAAAGTAGGATTGAAAAGTTTTTTTTTTTCAGATTAGAATAGGAGGGTGGATGATTCAAACCCATGATCTTTTGGTCACAGAGTAGATGAATTTTTTGTCACATAATGAATTAAAATGTTTTTAAATTAAAAACACAATTGACTTGCAAAGATGGAAATGAAATTATTAAGCCAGACAATACATTAATTTCAAAATCTCCATGAATGATGCGAAGTTACATTGTAATTTCCATTATTTATTTGCCCATAGATAATTTTAAGAAAAAATTTCAAATTTCAAATTTTAAGAAAAGATTTATTCGCTTGAAAAAATGAAAAATGATAATTTTCCACATTTAAAGAATAGTCCTCCTATTTGGGTTTAATTTTGTTAACGAGTTTTTCCTTTATAATCGTAATTAATATTATATATTCTCATAAATATTTCCATGTAATTTGCATTTAATTTTGATTGAACTTCAATATTTTGTTCACGTAGTTCAAATTGAATTTTTTTTCTTTTTTCAGAGTACAAAAAGAGTGTAGGAGATTCAAACTCATGATCTTTTAGCCACACAAAATGTATTCTATCAAAATTATTTATAAAATAATACTAAATATTATAAGAGAAAAAAACCACCTATTTATTCGCAAATAAATTAATCTTGCATTGTATTTTTGCGTATATTGATTAAACAATAATTTGTTATTATAAAATTCTTAATTTGGTGATTTGAAAGTGTACTAATTAAATTCTTAAAAAAAAGGTACTAACTGATACATTTATTATTATTATTTTTATAACTGAAAATTTTATTTCTAAAGATTAAAATTAGTAATTAAAAAAGACAAAAAAAATTATAACAGTGCTAAATTCATATGATATATGAAATAAAAAAAAAGTATATTTTAATTTTTTTAGTACACATGAAGATGTGAATTGGGTCGGAGATATGTTCTTCAACCATTTTTATTTTTCAACAAATATTTCTTAACCAATTGAATTATGTTTAAATTGTAAATTATTTTAATTTTTTAGATAATGGAATAAAAATATTATTTTTTAATAGCGTAAAGCCTAAAAACACCAAGTAAAATAATCAGAATCAATTTAAATTATAAAAACTAATATAATGTTATTTCCGCAAAAAAAATTAAAATTAGGTTATCTCAAGTGCGAAAACATTTGCATGGCAAGATAAAAAGTTTCATTCAGTTATTTCATATCGAAGCTTTAGTTAAAATAAATATTGATCAGGGGGCATTTATATGTTATTATTAAAATATTAATATATTTTACTAAACTAATTAATAACTCATTTATATGGATTAAAAGTAAAATATAAAATTAAGATATCGCTCGCACCATAAATTGATAGCTCAAATCTCACTCTCATGACACTTTTTTTTTAATAATTTGTTTATACAACGAAATCTCACTCTCATATAAATATAAAGTTATATTCAAAGCAAATTTATGATTTCAAAATAACAATCAATTTTTTTAGTACAAAATACAACTAAGTTAATTATATCAAAATCATACACATGGAGCTAACTTGAGTATTAGTTGGTTAAGACATATATTATATTGACCAAAAGACTTGAGGTTGGAATCATTGTCCCTATATGTTGTTGAATTAAAAAAAAAAAATCACATTCGTGGAAATTATAAAATATGCTATAATATATGTTTTTAAGTCCTAAAGTTTGAGTTTTTACATTTTAGTTATATTGTTTTAAAAATTTTTAATTTGATGTTTTACATTTTTACATTTTTTAAGTTAGTCTATCACGATTGATGAATGTTAAAATTGATTAATTATAAAGTTACACGAGATGAGATAATACTTAATGAATTTGCAGAATTTTAGAGAATAAAAATATTATAATACTTAATAAATTGGAAAAATTGTAGACAAAAAAATTATTATAATACTCCGTGAATTAATAAAAATTTAAAGAAGAAAGAAGTGTCATATAAGAGAAGAAAATTTAAAATTTTTTGTAACTTCTTAAAAATTTGAAGGAGGAATGAGATATTTTACTCTCTAAAATTATTTTTTTCCCTTCTATAAATATCTACCTACCTATTTGCTAACTATCATGAAAATTCATGGATAGCCAATTTTAAAGTTCACCGACTGTAAGAGACTAAAATTGTACCACATAAAAGACTAATTTTTTTTCCTAAAGACTAAATTGAAACATTTTAAACAATAGATACTAAATTAGAAAAATTCTAAGACATTATAAACTAAAACATATACTTAGTCAATAAAAGTATTTCACCAATTAATTAAAATTGCATTATTTTTTGTTTTTGAAAAATAAAATTATATTATAAGAATATATAAAACTATCTTAATTGTTTTTTAGTCCTAAAAAATAATATTTCAATTAAATAATATTTCACCCATTTATTTAACATTGTAAAAAATTTAAATATTAAAAGATAACATTCATGCATTTGCACGTGGTAAAACACGAGTAGATATATAAACGGAAGATTAGTAAATTTGGTGCAAATTTCTATTTGGGTAAAAATTTTATAAACATAACAAATGAAAAAAGTTACTCCTGCATTCATATTAATATGTCCTCGGTTTTCATTTTCCATTGTTTTTTCTCTTCTTATGTCTATGTAATTCAGTAACTTCCCCTATAATTATTGTATCCTATATACTAACAACAATTTTCACAAAATACTTTTATAGTCGTGGATATTCTAAGTATTATTATTTTTATTATCAAAAAAGATATTTATGGTATCCATATAAATAATGTTTTTATTTGAAGTAAAAAAAAATGGTGTTTTTATTTTTAACACAAAAACATGAAAATAAAATCTTTTTATATTACATTTCGCTACAACTATTCAATCTACATAAAAGTACAAATGAAAACTAACTAAATTATCCTTTGTCGGTGATGTTTTTTTACAACTTTTTTTACAGCGTTTTTTTACAACTTTAATGGGACTCAAAAAAATATATTCTTTTTATTTTTTGTTTAGTAACATGGATGAGAATTTGAACCTTAGACTAATTAATGTCATATATTGTAACACCCCAGGCCCAAGATTCATAATCTAGATTCGGCACTCTTTGCCCCGGCATTCCCCTGAGACCTAGTTGCGCCACCGTCAAGTTTTGAGCCACTTCAGCATGCTTTCTCCTCACTCAGCCAACCGAATATTTCTCCAAACCAAGCACGCTTAACTTTGGAGTTTTTATGATTGAGCCATCGAAAAGGAGTGCACCTTGTTGGTATAGGTAGTGACTATCAATTCTTTAAGCCTTTCTTGACCATTCTTACGCCCGACTAGAGAGGAGGGGTACATGAATTAATCGATCCTGAGATCATGGAAGAATGGTCAAGAAATGCTTAAAAGAATGGTGCACCTTCCTTTTCGGTGGCTCAATCATAAGAACTCCCAATGTGTTTGGCTTAGAGCAATTTTCGGTTGGGTGACCTCATAGTTGTTTTACTAGGGAGCATGTGAGTGAGGACAAAGCATGCTGGAAGGACTCACGGTGGCACAGCCAGGTCAAACTAAATAAAAGAATAACTTTTTACTAACCATATTATTCTCTTCCGTGCAAGTACCCATGGTGGGGAATTAGCCATCCTCATTTCTCTTGTCCCACCTCATAGTTCCAGCTCATCAAAAATCCTTGTTAAAGAAAATGTTGTATTGTAATATTTATATATATTTTTAATTGGATGGAATTTGAATAGATGTGTGTTTATTTTATTGATGATGATTATAAAAACTAAATTTGTAACTGTTTGCTACTAATTAGCAATTTTGAAACCGTGCACAAACTGGTAGTGGGTTGCAAATTAATTGAATTTTCTTTTATTTGTTTGAATAATTTGATACAATATCATTTTTTTATAATTTTAATTAAATTTTAACATTGCTGTGAAAAACGAAATTGTTTCAAATTATAACGTCAAACATTAAATGCAGTATTTCTTTTTTCTTTTTAGAAATATTAAATGCAATATTTCGAGTTTCAAGTTTTTATGAAAAAGGTTGTAATTATTGTATTATTTTATTGAAGTAAATAGTATTTTTGTAATTTAATGAAAACAAAAAGGGTAATATAGTCTAAAAATGGTTTTCAAAGATTGATTTTTAATATAGTATAGATATGCATAAAACCAACAATAATATGCAGCAAATTGTGAAAGTCGATGATCATAAGTACAAGTCGATTATCATAAGTAAATCCAAGTAAACTAAGAGGTAAATATCATCGATGTAATTTAGGCCTATATACAAAATATAAATTCAATAAATCTTGAAGCCAGAGATAATATGCATTCCCAATAAAAGAAAATAGGTTAGAAATCTTGTCAAAATTTCATGCAACAAGTGTAAATATAAATAGTTCCATAAATATATAAACAAGAGGAAAACTACCTCAAAGATTTTGCACCTAGCTAAATATGCATAAACCTAAGTGGGATCCAATAATCACAAGTAAATTTGCGAGTAATGGTTCAAAAAACTATTTACCTGATTTTATTCCGCCATCCATAAATCTAAAAATGAGAACCGTAAATATCCATTTACAATAATAATTCCATAAACCAAAAACCGAGAGGAAAATATGCATAAATCAAACTATAAGCAAAATAGTAATGCAAGTTGTAAAAACAAGAAATAAATTGAGTAGTTTACTGAATTTTGAATAAGTAAAAGTTATTCCTAGGTGTGTCGGCACCCCTCCTCTTCCTTGTTTCTAATTAAAGCAATGAAACATATTTCTTTTAAACGCTCTTTAGGAAATGTTATAGCAACCACAAATAAATGTACTAGTTTGTGTCATTTTCTTTTGTGAAGTTGGAAAACAATGGGGAGCTCTCTCATTCTTACTTATGTTTTAGGTTGCTTATGATATATTAGAAAACTCAAAGGATGAGACTACTAAGGTTCACCTTATTTACGCTAACATTGCATACGAAGATAGTTTTTTGAAGGTTTTTTTTTTTGTAATTTTATATCACTTTTTATTCTGGTTTATCTTAGCATTGTCATTTAATTTCTCGTACTTCATTTTGGTAATAATTGAAAATCTATGAGACATGATAACTATTATTAAGTTTCAGTATTATTACATTTAATATAAAAGTTAACCAAAAAAAAAAACGAAACTTAGAAAGATAATTATTTTAAACATAGATCATAGAATTTACGATTTTTTTTCCCTTATTAAAAAATTGATATATAGGAATCCATGGTAGAATAAAAAAAATAGCTAAAAGATGTTGAAATAAAAAATCAATCACAGGCTGGCAGAGAGGTGCGGTCATGTTGGCGACTAAGCCAATGAGATTATATCACAAATTTATGTTTTAATTATTAATATATTACAAAGTTGAGTAGGCTTGAACCACCTGATGTGAAACTTTATTTTATTTGGACTATACTACTATAATAAATTAGATCTTGAAACAATGAAAGAGAATAAAAAACACGTCATATGGATCGTAGCTACAATATGTTATTGTGTCATACTTGAGAGAGAGTGTGTAGCGAGATAGGATAAAAGATTGGGTTGGGGCAATATATTGTTGGGAAATGGGAAGAGAGGAAAAAATTGGTCTATGTAGATTTTAGGATGAAAAAACTTAGGAGAGGAGTTTACATTATTATTTCAATCTAACTCCCATAAACCTGAAAAGCCTAATAAAAATTAAAAGAAAAAAGAAAAAACGAAATGGGAATTGTTAGGAAACGAGGAGTTGGCGAAAACTCAAATGTAGGTACCTCGTTTTCTTTATTTCTTTACATGTGCCACAATTAGGTGACTCAATCTTTTTATGCCCTTAATTACCACAAAAACTAAATATAAATTGAGTTTGCACCTAATCATTTCCTAAGTTACCATGGCAATACCAAACACTCAAATTATCGTATTCTTTGCATTAACTAGTTTTTTCTCTATTGCTGAATCAAAAACTTTCGACAGTTTTTGGTTCGTTCAACAATGGCTACCAGTAGTTTGTAGATTTCAATCAATGTGTCCAGCCAGTACCACAATCATTTACAATTCATGACTTGTGGCCTCTTGAGTGGACCTCTGCACAAAATTGTTGGAGAACTTCTTTTTGGTCGTGAACGGTAACTAAAACAAACAAAATCTCAAATTTTCTTTTATGAACCATGCATCCACTCTATTCTAACAATCCAACTTAATGTTTAAACACACTCCCTAATATATGTATGCATTAGTGCTAATGTTAGTGTGTGTGTTTTATTTTTTCTCTTTGCTTCAATTTTTTTCAATTAAGTCACTAACATTGATTAATTTACTTTAATAACGTGTTTCATATTAGACATTTATAAAATAATCTGAATAAAGTTTGGCCACATGGACTAAAGGGAAAGAATATGAACTTTTGGCGTGGAGGGTGGAATAAGCATAAGATTTGCTTAGTCAGTAAGTTCAATCAAAACGCACACTTTCAAATCTCCATTAATATCATTAATGGTCTCGACCTTCTTGCTACCCGGAGACTTGCTAGGCTAGGGCCAAACCATAACACGAAGATAGTAGCTAGCATACGATATGCAATCAAAATGCAATTCGGGATCGAACTAGTTCTTCACTGCAAAATAGCTAATACACAAACCCTATTAGTGGAGATTGTGATATGTTTCGATGTTAATGGTATCACTCTTATTGATTCCGAAACTTCCAAATCCAGTTGTGGTTACTCATTCACATTTTAAAACTCTAAATGATTAAAACTCACGACTTTCTCATTACACATGAATGCCTCGTTAGTTTGAATCCTCCCGCCCTACCTGTTGTATTAAAAAAAATCTTATTTTTACGAATGGATTTGGAAAGATCGCAATCAATAAGAGTGACACTCATCCACATCAAAACACATCACAATCTCCACTAATAGGGTTTGTGAATGAGTTATTGTGCAACGAAGAACTAGTTCTATCTCAAATTGAATTTTGATTGCATGTCGCATTTGGCCTTAGCCTAGCAAATGTGAGGGTAGCAAGAAAGTCGAGACCATTAATCATATTAATGGATATTTGAAAGTATGTGTTTTGATTGAACTTACTAAGCAAATCCAATGCTTATTCCACTCCTACGCCAAAAGTTCATATTTCCTCAATTTATTACATCAGGTCAAATCTAAAAACACATCATTAAAATAAATTAATCAAATAGTAGTGACTTTATTGAAAAAAATTTAAGCAAAAAAATAAAAACAACATTAACACTAACGCACATATACATTTAGCCATTCGTTTTTCTTTTAAGTTGGAAAATATGTAGGGAGTGTTTAAACATTAGGTTGAATTGTTAGAATAGAGTCCATGCTGGTTAAAGGAAAAGTTAAGATTTTTGGTTGTTCTAGTTTTACCGTTCCCGACGAAAAGGAAGTTCCCAACAATTTTGTGTAGAGGTCCCTCCATCTTGAGGCCACAAGCGATGAATCGTATACGATTGTGGTACTGGTTGGATACATTGATTAAATCTACGAACAGTTGGTGGTCATTTTTGAACGAACAAAAAACTGTCGAAAGTTTGTGATTCAACAATAGAGAAAAAACTAGTTAAGCAAAGATTACGATAAGTTGCGTTTTTGGTGTTGCCATGTTAACTTAGGTAATGATTAGGTTGTGCAAACTCAATTTATATTTAATTTGTGTGGTAATTAAGGACATATAAAGATTGAGTCACCTAATTGTGGACCTACATTTTTTGTTTTTATAATGTACACTCTTCTCCTAAGTTTTTCATCCTAAAATCTCAATAGATAGACCTATTTTTATTGCCCCCAACCCTCTTTTTATGATCAAATTTCTATCCTATCTCGCTAGGCACTCTCTTTAGTACGACACAATCACACACATATTGCATTTTATTGATTTTTTTGTTGTCGGCCATTATTTCAATATCTAATTTGTTATAATGGTATGTATAGTCCAAATAAAATAAAATTTCACATGAGGTGGCTCGAGCCTCCTCAACTTTATAATATATATTAATAATTAAAACAAGCATGACCACACCTCTGTCGCAGATTTTTATTACAAAAGCTTTTAACTATTTTTTTATATAACTTTGGATTCCTATATATCAGTTTTTTAAAAAGGAAAAAAATCATAAATTCTATGATTTGTTTGATTGGTAAGCTTTCAGGGTATAGTATCTAGTCATGGAACTTTAAAAAATGTATCATAGATTTTCAACTATTACTAACAATGAAGTATGAATGAAGTATGAAAGCATGAGAAATGGAAAGACAATGCCAAATATAAAAATTTTTAAAAAAATACCTTCAGAAAAATATCTTAAGGTGAATCTCGGGCTTCAAGCTTTCTAATATAGCA
This sequence comes from Momordica charantia, assembly GCF_001995035.1. The sequence continues at coordinate 449,980 of NW_019104624.1, forward strand.
CGAGTTAGCAAACTTTTCTTACCTACAGAACGCATAGTGAATGATTTCCTTTTTGATGTTCTTCTCATGTCCGGTAATCAATTGTGCAAATACCTTATCCAAAAAAAAAAGTTATATGTGATGTTGTAACATCGTGAGATGAAATAAATGAACTACAACTCACATATTTTCACACATTTTACCATGAGTAGAAAATATGAATTCTATTAATTAAGTGTACCAGAGGAGGCCCTATATTTTAAAAAGTGTCTAGATCTCTTAACTTTAAATTCAAAATAGGCCCCAATGAAAGCATTTTAAAAAAAAAAATTTTAAATTCAGGGAATTGTTAGCCACAAAAATTTAAAAGACGACCTATTAAACACAAGGTTACGTCGACCTTGTAAGACAACACTAACACTGCAAAGTTCAAGATCCTATCATGAAAAAAAGGTAGTTTCTTTTAAGTTTTTCTCATCTATGGAAACCTAGAAATAATGGATCATATTGACAGATTGTTTTTATTGATTCTTTGATCATCAGACATGTCTAGAGAGAAAAAGGAAAAAAAAACCTGATCATACAGAAGGTGATTTGGAATTTAAAGGGTTCAAAAACAAAACAGAACAAAGGTAAATTTCTAAGAAGAAAATGGTTACCAGTATGCGATTTTGCGGAAGAGGTTCCCCTCAGCAAAGGCAAGACGTCGTCACACAAACTCCATCCTCGCAGCTTTAATTAATTGTTGAACCATTGGACCGAGTCCTGAAATGAAGATAGTAAAGGCCAAACCTTGAACTGAAACCGGCCGCCCACTCCCAATTATCCAAACGAAATACCCTTTCACATTGACCAGATTTCATGGTCACAAACAAATTAACCACACCACGGAAGAAGAAGAACTCACTTGATAACCGATTAAGACCTATCCTATGCAGACAGAGACCTTGGTTTGACTGCTGCATATATCGAAAGAGTGGTGTTCATTGAGAGTTCTTACCAACGGTGAAGGCACCAGAATCAGCAATGGAGTTATTCAGGGAAACCCCAACAATGTTTGTGCGTAAAATGTGGTGTACTGATTTATGGCTACCAAGTCACCATAGCCGCCTGCTTAATGGAGTGTAGCCAAATCCCACTTATCAATGGGATTTCCTTCACAATTACCTAATTTGGAACCTCCATTTTAGGATATACGGTTTTGTTGGACTGTAGTTTGTTTAAACTCATAAATTTAGATGACAAATTAAGCCAATTCAAAAAGACTTTACAAGCCAATCGTATCATAAGTTGCACAAATTAAGATGAAATTTTCCAACATTATCCTTGTTCTATATTTAAACTTTGATTAATGGAATTGTTTAATCGATTCTAGTAATAAATTAAACTTTAATTCTTTTTAAAAAACAGTTCGATTTTACTCTTAAATTAATTTTGAAACGAACCAAACTTATTAATTTTGAAACGAAACAAACTTATCTATATCCTATTTAAATGATAAGTTTGTGTTCATGTAGATTCAATTTTAAATGGAATTGATTAATTGATTCCAGTAATAAATTAAACTTTTAATTCTTTTTCAAAACAATTTGGTTTTACTCTTAAATTAATTTTGAAACATAATTTAGTGTTAAATTAATTTTGAAACGAAACAAACTTATCTATATCCTATTTAAATGATAAGTTTGTGTTCATGTAGATTCAATTTTAAATGGAATTGATTAATTGATTCTAGTAATAAATTAAACTTTTAATTCTTTTTCAAAACAATTTGATTTTATTCTTAAATTAATTTTGTAACGAAACAAACTTATCTATCTCCTATTTAAATGATAAGTTTGTTTTTATGTAGATTCGATTTTAAATGGAATCAATTTCTACTATTAAAATAAACTTTAATTCTTTTTCAAAACAATTTGATTTTACTCTTAGATTAATTTTGAAACATAATTTAGTGTTAAATTAATTTTGGATTATTGTTGATCAATTTTATTTTCTATTTTAATCTATTGTCTACCAATGCGTATATATGACTAACTACTTCAATGATATTTCCACTCAAATTTCATCTCTATCAAATAATGCATAGTTCAGTTTAAATATCGCTATATTGACTTTTGATTATTGCCACAATTTTTCACCCACGTGTATATAAGTCTAATACCCTAGATGATATTTGCACTTATATTTTCATCTTTATCAAATATTACGTTATTATTTTATATTTACATTGACCTTTTGCATATTTACTATTATTATTTGTACAAATGTTCACCAATGTGTATATATATATATGTGCAACTATTTCGGTCATATATTTGCAGTTAGGTATACCTGCATAAAACCAACAATAATATGCACAAAATGGTGAAAGTCGATGATCATAAGTAAATCCAAATAAATTGAGAGGTAAATATCATTGATGTAATTAGGCCAATATACAAAATATAAATTCCATAAATTCAGAAGCAAGAAGTAAATATGCATTCACAATAAAAGTAAATAAGTCAGAACTCTTTTCAAAGTTACATACAACAAATACAACAAATGTAAATAAAAATAGTTCCATAAATCTATAAAGGAGAGGTAAACTACCTCAAATATATTTGCACCTAGCAAAATATGCATAAAACCAAGTGGGAGCCAATAATCACAAGTAAATCGGTGAAGAATGGTTCAAAAACCTATTTACTAGATCTTCTTCCACCATCCATAAATCTAAAAATGAGAACCGTTTTTTTTATTTTAATTATTATTTTTTAGTACAAAAAAAGAGGTGGGGGGATTCGAACTCATGACCTGAGGTCAAAGATGTATGACAATACCCGAAGTAAGCTCATGTCGGTTGATCTACCTTCAGCCATATGAGCTTCATCTCCCTCTTCTCTCTTTTTATATCAACCCTCTTTGGATCTTAGAGCATTAATCACAATATTAAGCGCTTGTTTGGTAATGTTCCCGTTCCTTGTTTATTCTTTCCAATTTTCGTAAGAAATCTAATCATATTTAACCTAACAATGTTTCTCGTTTCTCATTTTTTGGAACATTCTCAAAATTATATAGAATTTTTGGAAATAATCGAAACAAATTTCTTCTTTACTGTTTCTATTTTCAATTTGTTCCCATACATAAATTATAAGAGTGTTTCATCATACTTGAATTTATGGATGTTAGGATGATGCAATTCATTTTCTTTATTAAAAATTAAGAAATAGAAACAATAAACAAGAAAGTTACCAAACGAGCTCTAACCAATCTCTTCCCTATTTGATTGCCATTTCTTTTTCTTTATAAGTTTCTTGAATATAATTCAAAAGGATGATTGCTTGTCCCCACTATTTAATAAATGAAAGGCATATATTGTTGAAATCGTTTTAGTTTTCTTCAAGGGATCTTGAGGGTTCCATTTTGAAACCAAAATATGTTTTCCTTTAAAAGAATTTGATAAACCTTAGTCAATTTTGCCCACAATTTAGAAGCAGCCTCAATGTCATTTACCTGTCTCAAAACATTGTCTGCCAAATAAACGATCATTGTGCTATTATTATTGAGAGAGAAATGAGAAAGTAGGGAAGTGTGGATTTCATTCAATAATGATACATATAATTACACACTCTAAGTCTAAAAATAGACTCCACTAATTCCACACAAAAGGCAACTCACTCCACTAACCATAAGAATAGCAATCTAATTGACTTGACTATAACAAAAAAATAACACTAACAACTTCCTAGAAGCCAAGACTTGGACTAGACAAATTCAAAAACTATAATTCAAACTTACAATTTGAGTTAACTAACATTCTACTCCTAACTCACATACTACTGTTGACTGATAAATTTCAGCGAATCACAAATTCCCACGTAATTATAATGACAAAATTATATGTCATTTAAATTTAGGCAAATTAAATAATGTTAAGCCGCCGATAGGCCAACCAAGATCATCATCAAGCCGCTGATAGGCCAATCAAGATCAACAAGCCATCGATAGGCCAATCAATATCAATAAAGCCACCAATAGGCCGATCAAGATCAACAAGCCGCCAAGAGGCCGATCAAGATCAACAAGCCGCCAAGAGGCCGATCAAGATCAACAAGCCGCCGAGAGGCCCATCAAGATTTATAAGCCACCAAGAGGTCAATCAAGATCGACAAGCCGTCAAGAGGCCGATCCATATCCACAAGCTGCCAAGAGGCCGATCAAGATCAACAAGTCGCCAATAATTTAAGGGAAAGAATCAGAGGATAAATATAGAGATTGTACGAACCCCCAAATATCAATACAAATTGTATTTAGTCCACGAAATATAATTTCCCCAGAAATCCGTGTGAACAAATTGGCACGCTCAGTGGGACAATCTCTACCTCTCATCCTTTCTCATTAATCAAAATCTTGCCAGAGAAAGTAATGGCAGTATAGAAAGTATTCTCAATAAATTACTTTCTCCCTGATAATGAGAAAGAAGTACGAACAAGATTGCTCCTCATCGCAAGAGCTTAAACTGCATGATACTCCATCCTCGCATGAGCTAAAAAAGTGAGAGAAACAAAAAATATATTGAACTGCGTTATGACTTGATCTATCTTTTTAAAGGGTACGTAGGCAACTTAAAGAAAATAAAAAGTTAAGTCTACCAAAAAGAAAAAAGAGGAACTCTGTCGATTATAAACTTAACATGGTTATTGTTGGGCGCTGTATGGAAGGTGATCACCACTATGGAAGTATGCTAACAAATGATCCTTGTCAAGGATAGGCAATATGGAACCATCCAATTTGGACCATGATTCACAACTCAATCTCATAGCTGAAAAATCCAATTATTGTCACTAAGTTGGGGCATGTTTATCACCTAGAACTGCAAATTCAAATTAAATCAAGATTTCATAAATTTGAATTTATTTGGGATTTAAATTTGGGCATATTCCAAATTTTACCCAGTTAAAATTTGGAATAAAAATTCAAATTCAAATTTTATTTCAATTTCAAGCATAGATCCAAAATTCTATTCAAAGTCAAAATCTCCAAAAAAAATTTAAATTTGGGCATATTCCAAATTTTACAATTTTACCAAATTCGAATATGAATTTAGCCATATTCCAAATCGAGATTGAGATAAAAATTCAAATTAAAACTTTATTCATATTCAAGTAAAAAATTCAAATAAATAAATCATTTTTAAATTCGAAATCTGGGTAGAATTTTAAATTTTGGCATACTCTAAATTTTAAACTTTTTACCAATTTCGAATCTCAATTGGGTCATATTTCAAATCGAGATTGGAGTAAAAAATTCATATTCAAACTTCACTTCACTTGCAATCAAAATTTAGGCATATTCCAAAATTTACAACTTTACAAAATTCAAATCTCAATTTGGTCATATTTCAAATCGAGATTGAAGTAACAATTCAAATTCAAACTTTACTCCATTTGAAGTCAAAATTTGGGAATATTCCAAATTTGTCAAACTTTTATTCGAATTCAAATTTTCAATTTGGATATATTCTAAATCAAGATTTGAGTAAAAGTTCAATACTAGGACATTTTTCCAAAATTCTTCCACAGCTATGTTTTGCATAAATTTCGAAAGGGGGGCATTTGTTGACTCATAAATTTTAGCTAATCACAAATTGTCACGTAATTATAATGATCAAATTATATGTCATTTAAATTGAGGCTAATTAAATAATGTCACATATTATTTTTGGGCATTTGAATTCAACCAATCAAATTATGTTATAACCATATGATGACATAAGTTGATCTAATAAGATTGCGTCATATGACATATAAATTGGTCCAATCAAAATTTTTGCCATGTCTATTTGATGACATAAATTGACCCAATCGGATTGTTCCACGTCGCAATTTATTTATAATCAAATGGGTCTATCAAGATCCTCCATCTTCTAAGGATCAAAATCCTTCATCCCATCCTGCAGAGGACGAAAATCCTTCCCCTCCTGAAGGATCAAAATCCTTCATCCCCATAGGATCAAAATCCTCTCTACAAATAGGATTAAAATCTCTATGTCGTCTTGAGATCAAGGAGAAGCCAAAGAAGATCAAGATTATCATCAACGATCGAGATCAACAAGTCCATAAGGTCTAGCCAATCAAGATCATCAAGTCCGAGGTTGATCAAGATCATCATCAAGCTAGAGGCCGATCAAGATCATCATCAAGCCAGAGGCCGATTAAGATTATCATCAAGCCCGAAACCGATCAAGATCATCATCAAAGCCCGAGGCCGATCAAGATAAACGTCAAGCCGCCAGCAGGCCGATCAAGATCAACATCAAGCCGTCGATATGCCAATCAAGATCAACAAGCCACCGATAGGTCGATCAAGATCAACAAGCCGCCGATAGGCTGATCAATATCAGTCAGCCACCGATAGGCCGATCAAGATCAACAAAGTCGCCAAGATGCCAATCAAGATCAACAAGCCGCCAAGAGGCCGATCAAGATCCACAAGCAACAGAGAGGCCAATCAATATCCAAAGCCGCCGATAGGCCGATGTGTAGGGATGTGAATCCCGGAGCGGAAACGGATCTTTGTTGATGATTTTTGGGAAAACAAAATCAAAGTGCAAAGAAGAAAAACACAGGGAAAAACTTTACCTTTGAAGAACGTTTCTTCAACGATAACCCAACGAACACCACCAAACGATCTTCCTTGCTATCCTATTGGGTTTCGAGAACACGCTTGTGGGAGCGTTTCTTTGGAACGAGAGGGAGAGTTTGATTGAGAGAACTTGATTGAGAGAGAAGAATGTTTGGGTCTCCTCCTCTCTACTGTGTAGAACCTACTGCAAAACGAACAGAGGGAAAATATGAGGTGGGGTAACTCCCCACGTCATATGCAACTTCCCACTCCCCTGCATTTTTGCAAGGAAGTAATTTATTATTAATAATAATATAAAATAATATTATTAATAATTAATAATTAATATATATATTTAATTAATTAATCTTATTAATTAATATTAATTAATCTAATTAATAATCAATTAAATATATATATTAATTAAATAATTAACACTTAATTATTTATTATCAAAATATAATCATATTCTAAAGCATTTCTCTCGTATAACCTATAGTTTTAATGTACATCTTATGCACATTATTTTTAACCTATAGTTTTAATATGGATCTTATTCATATTAATTTTATTTGAATCTCATTCAAATAATTTATCTCATAATATATAGTTTTACTTTAGAATTAACTATATATTATAATGTATCAACATACATATATTCCCTTAGCACATATAACCTATAGTTTTAATGTACATCTTATGCACATTATTTCTAACCTATAGTTTTAATATGAATTTCTACAATCTCTCATATTAATATATATATATCAAATAATTAACACTTAAGTATTTATCACATAAATAGAATCATATTCTATAGCATTTCTCTCGTATAACCTATAGTTTTAATGTACATCTTATGCACATTATTTTTAACATATAGTTTTAATATGGATCTTATTAATATTAATTTTCTTTGAATCTCAACCAAAAAATTTCTCTCATAATATATAATTTTAATTTATAATTAACTATATATTATAATGTATCAATATACATATAATCCCTTAAGAAATTTGAACAGTTCAAATTCTTCCAAAAACTTGATCATCGTTTTACCCGTTATGAGCTAGCAAGGGAACCTAATGGACCTACAGATCCGAAGCTCCAACGATACGAGATTAATCGGTAAAACTCATTGACCGAGTTAATCAACATTCGTTAACTACGGGTCACTCCACTAAAGACCCGTAGTTGCACTCTTCTCACTGCAGAATGTTTTCATGTCCATGGATATACGACCATAAATGACGAGTCAATCCTTCACGAGTGCTCGTAACTCAAGTTGGGTCAAATTACTGTTTTACCCCTGAGTTACATCTTACTCCTTAAATATCACTGCTCCTCTAATGAACAACCCGATTATGGTCCGACCGATAACTGGAAGTCCCTTTAGGGCCAATGAGAGGGTGGGGCCCCTTGTTCAAGTCCTGGAGTCAGCATTTAAGGGAACACTCATCTACTCCCCTAAAGTCGGGGATGAGTGAATTCCATCTTGTGAAGTTATGTTCCCAGCTCCCCACTCGGTCTTTTCCCCAAAATGGTAGGAATATTGAGTCGGCAACTCGGGCCACTCTCACCCATATAGATCAAAGGACGAGCCCTCACGGGCAAGAGTCCATAACTCACTCAGGATTGAGAATGAATTGTCTGGTCATCCTAAGAAACAGTAATCTATTAGTTAATGGAGTTACATCTAAAGATTGGCTATTTCGTGGTCCGGTCTTATACAAACTCATTGTATACGATACCCTCACTCGCATGTCTCCACACGAACGACCTGGATCGAGTCGTCTGTAACCTTTACAGAGTGGGTCGTATGCATAGTGTTGCTAGGATAAGGTACCCAACCTTATCCATATACTATAGACTCTTTAGGTTATTCACAGGACATTATCCACTTGTATATCAGGGTATATCAAATATATACCTCGTATATCAGGGGTATATCAAATATATACCCAGTATATCAAATATATACCCAGTACATATAGTGTCCCGGTTACACTAAAATAACCTCGGATGTTTAGTTTATTGGATTTTGGATAATGCAATGTTATGAATTCAACAACAAATTTATTGAATAAAACTTTATTGAATATACATTTGTTTTTACAAAGTACAAACTACGAGTTTAGGGCAACACACCCAACAAACTCCCACTTGAACTAAACTCGAGTAGGGTGTACATTATCATAAAGCAAAGGGAAAATACAATAAACTAGAGCATACACTATACCCATTACTTTTCTCCCACTTGCCCTAGACTAATTGTACAATGCTCGTAGACCTAGACATTCTAGATGGCCCTCAAACACTTTAGCCGTGAGTGCCTTCGTAAAAGGATCAGCAATATTGTGTTCCGAAGCAATCTTTGTGACGATCACATCTCCTCGTTGCACTATCTTCTGTATAAGGTGGTACTTCATTTCGATGTGTTTGTCTCTCTTGTGGTTTCGAGGTTCTTTAGAATTTGCCATGGCACCACTGTTATCACAATAAAGTGTGATGGGCAAGTTCATGTTTGGAACGACTTCCAAATCTGTCAAGAACTCTCTAAGCCAAACCGCCTCTTTTGCTGCTTCACAAGCTGCAACATACTCAACCTCCATGGTGGAGTCTGCGATGCATCCTTGTTTGATGCTTCGCCAAACTACCGCTCCTTCGTTAAGAGTGAATACTGACCCCGACGTGGATTTCCTTGAATCCTTGTCTGTTTGGAAGTCAAAGTCAGTGTATCTTGTAAGGATCAAATCCTTAGCGCCATACACGAGCTTGTAGTCCCTCGTTCTCCTAAGATACTTGAGGATTCCCTTAACAGCAGTCCAGTGATCATATCTTGGGTTGGATTGGTACCTACTGACCATCCCTACCGCATAGCAAATGTCAGGCCTCGTGCACAGCATAGCGTACATCAGGCTGCCCACTGCTGAAGCATAGGGTATACGTCTCATATCATCAACTTCTTGAGGTGTCTTAGGACATTGTTCTTTAGACAGATGAATTCCATGCCTGAAGGGTAATAAACCTTTCTTGGAATTCTGCATCGAATATCGAACAAGCATCCTGTTGATATAAGTTGCTTGAAACAAGACTAACGTTCTGTTCTTGCCATCCCTTGGAATTTGGATGCCAAGAACATACTGAGCTTATCCCAAATCTTTCATTTGGAACTCAGTCGCTAGTCACTTCTTTATGTCAGTGAGGTATCCTACATCATTCCCAATGAGTAGGATATCATCCACGTACAACACTAAGAAGGCTACAATGTTGTTGACGACCTTCTTGTATACACAAGGCTCATCAACGTTTTGGTCAAAACCATAAGATTTGATCGCAGTATCGAACCTTATGTTCCAAGATCGAGATGCTTGTTTTAGTCCATATATGGACCGTTTAAGCTTGCAAACCTTTTGCTCTTTACCTTGAGCTATGAACCCTTCGGGTTGAGACATATAAATACTTTCTTCAAGATTGCCATTCAGAAAAGCAGTATTGACGTCCATTTGCCATATCTCATAGTCATAATATGTGGCAATGGACTTAAGCATAGCTATAGGGGATGAGGTTTCTTCATAATCCACCCCTTCCCTTTGTGTGTAGCCTTTTGCCACAAGTCTCGCCTTAAAAGTCTGTACTTTTCCTTAGGCGTCTTGTTTTCGCTTATAGATCCATTTGCATCCTATGGGTTTTACCCCGTCAGGCTAATCTACAAGTTCCCAAACTGAATTGAATTACATCGACTCCATTTCCAGGTCCATTGCTTTGACCCATTTATCCTTGTCAATATTTTCCATTGCCTTTTTGTAGGTCAATGGATCCTCGACGCCGTCATCAGGTATGACAACTTGGGTTTCAGTTAAACCCACGTAGCGGTCAGGTTATGACACCATCTTCTCACTACGTCGAGGCACCCTCAACACTTGAGGTGGATGTGACTGACGTGATGTACTAGCTTCATCAACAACTCTTGTTGTAGTGCAAGTTTGATCAACAACTCTTGTTGACGTGTTTTTAGCCTCTTCAGAAATCTCGTTAATCACTACCTTACTTCGCGGTTTATGATCTCGAATATGGTCCTTCCAAGAAAGTAGCATTTGTCGATACAAACACTCTGATTTCTTGAGGATCGAAGAATAGACCACCTCTCGTCTGTTTAGGGTAACCTACGAATAGGCATACTTTTGAACGAGGTTCCAATTTCTTTAGGTTAGTCATGAGCACGTGTGCCGGGCATCCCCAAATGCGGAACTGACGTAAACTAGCTTTACGACCCTTCCATAGTTCAAAAGGTGTTTTAAAAACACTTTTTGATGGAACTACGTTCAAAATATAAACCGCATTCTCCACTGCGTAACCCCAAAACGAGTTAGGCAACTGAACATAGCTCATCATTGATCGAACCATGTCCAACAGGGTTCTGTTTCTCCTTTCTGATACACCGTTTTGTTGAGGTGTACCAGGGGCTGAGAGTTGGGATGTGATTCAATGTTCTATCATATAGTCCTGGAATCTCAATTCCATATACTCTCCACCCCGATCAGGTCGATCTCGACCTACTCTTAGCTGAGGAAAGAGTTTATCAGTCAATTCTTTTCTCGGCACTATGATAGAAAGACAGCAACTCACCTCGCCACCATCAGGTAGAAGGAAGGTGAGACGCTGAGAGAGTATGTCACAAGGTTCCAGGAGGAGCAGCTGAAGGTCGCGCACTACTCTGATTACTCGGCCATGTGCTACTTCCTCACTGGCCTGGCCGATGAGACACTCACCGTGAAGCTTGGAGAGGAGTCTCCAGCCACCTTCGCCGAAGTATTGCAGAAGGCGAAGAAAGTCATCGATGGACAAGAGCTCCTCCAAACCAAGACTGGCTGACCTGAAAAGTAGATCAACCAGAAGAAGCCCAATCAAGAGAAGAGGAAGGCTGATTCCAAGTCTAAGGACAAGGGGTCGTCCTCCTCCAACAGCCGAGCTGAGTATCGCAGGTTGGACAGCGGCCCCAACCGAAGCCGACCCTACGAACGTTATACTCCAACCACTATCCCCATCTATGAAATACTTACAAACATTAAGGAGACTGGGATGGAAAAGCTCCTCAAGCGACCTGAGAAGCTCAGAGGAGACCCAAAAAAGCGCAATAAAGGTAAATATTGTCGTTTTCATCGCGATCACGGCAATAATACGTCAAATTGCTGGGAACTGAAGCGCCAGATTGAAGACCTCATTCAAGATGGCTACTTCAAAAAATTCGTTGGCAAACCGAGGTCCAACACGGTGGAAAAGAAAGAAGAGAGGAAGCGTTCAAGGACGCCGCCTCGTCGAGATGACCGACCTGCGGTCATCAACACTATTTTCGGAGGCCCAAGTGGGGGCCAATTTGGAAATAAAAGAAAAGAATTAGCTCGTAAAGCCAGGTGCGAGGTGTGCATCATTAGGGAGCAGAGACCGACCTGCTCCATTACCTTCGACGATACTGACCTGGAGGGGGTCCACTTGCCCGATAATGATGCACTTGTGATCGCCCCTCTTATCGATCACTTCCTGGTCAGAAGAGTATTGGTAGATGGAGGCGCATCTGCCAACATCTTGTCCCTTCCAACATATGTTGCCTTGGGATGGACCAGGTCACAGTTGAAGAAGAGTCCAACACCCTTGGTTGGATTCTCTGGAGAATCGGTCTCCTTAAAAGGGTGTATTGACTTGCCGGTCACGATTGGGACAGACGATACACAAGTAACTCAGATGGCCGAGTTCGTGGTGATCGACGGCAGGTCGGCCTACAATGCCATCTTCGGGAGGACCATCATCCACTCATTCCGGGCCGTTCCCTCAATGCTTCATCAAGTCTTGAAATACTCAACTCCCAACGGAGTAGGCACGGTTGAAGGAGAGCAGAAGACTTCAAGGGAGTGTTATGCCTCCGCGCTCAAAGGGTCGTCAGTATGTGCCCTGGAAGGACAAACCAACCGGGATGAATTGCAAGAGTCCGAGGCCGACCTACCAAGAAAAGGCAAAAGGGAGTTCTCCGCACCAACAGAGGAGCTCGAGCTTGTTCCTTTGCTTAGCCTTGAGAAACGAGTAAGCATAGGAACCAAGCTGGGAGCCATTGCTAGGGAGGAGCTGATCAACTTCCTCAGGTCCAACTCGGACGTCTTTGCGTGGTCTCACGAGGACATGCCAGGCATCGACCCAAAGATCATGGTGCATCGCCTCAACATAGACCCATCATTCCGACCTGTAAAACATAAAAGAAGACCTGCAAATAAGGAAATGAGTGATGTAATTGTTGATGAAGTTAACAAACTATTAAAAGCTGAATATATAAGAGAAATTCTGTATCCCGAGTGGCTCTCTAATGTTGTATTAGTTAAAAAATCCAACGGGAAGTGGAGNAAAGAAGTGATGTAATTGTTGAGGAGGTCAACAAACTATTAAAAGCTGAATATATAAGAGAAATTATGTATCCCGAGTGGCTCTCTAATGTGGTATTAGTTAAAAAATCCAACGGTAAGTGGAGAATGTGCGTGGACTTCAAAAATTTAAACAAAACATGACCAGCTCGTGGACGCAACGGCTGGGCACGAGCTGCTCACCTTCATGGATGCCTACTCCGGATACAATCAAATCAAAATGCATGTGTCAGACCAAGATCATACCGCGTTCATAACAGACCAAGGTCTGTACTGCTACAAGGTGGTGCCCTTTGGCCTAAAGAATGCGGGTGCGACCTACCAAAGGATGGTGAACAAAATGTTCACCAAGCAGATCGGTCGGAATGTGGAAGTATATGTGGACGACATGCTTGTCAAGAGCAAGCAGTCAAAGTCACATCTTTCCGATCTGGTCGAAGCCTTTGGAGTTCTGCGGAAGTATAAAATGAACCTCAATCCAGCCAAGTGTGCCTTTGGAGTCTCCTCGGGGAAGTTCCTTGGTTTTATGGTAAACAACTGTGGGATCGAAGCTAACCTAGAGAAGATAAGTCCGTGCTCGAGATGGAAGCGCCCAAAACTTTGAAACAGCTTCAATGCCTCAATGGAAGGATTGCAGCTCTGAACAGGTTTGTCTCAAGGTCAACAGATAACTGCCTTCCTTTCTTCAAAGTCCTAAGAAATAAGGGACCGTTTGAATGGACGGCAGAGTGCGAGCAAGCATTGGAACAATTGAAAAACTATCTCTGCTCGGCACCTCTACTCGCCAAGCCATTGCTAGGAGACAAGCTCCACTTGTACCTGGCAGTGTCTGACAGCGCCGTCAGCTCGACCCTAATCAAGCGGAAGGGAGTATGTAACGCCCCAGGAATTTCACCATTTCCAAACAGGGACCGTTACTAAGACTATCTAAAATTTTCACATAAACAAGAGAATTGTCTTCACAACAATACTAAGCAATAAAGCTACCACGCTTCTCCTGCGCTACTCTGATTTTCAACACTCACGAGAGCTTGAACAATTAGAACAACACCACTAAAGATTTAAGAGGAACTCACAACCTATACAGATAAACCATTAAATACCGACTTCACATCAATCAAACCCTTCAAGGAATCCTCTACTAACTATAAACCATCCACTAAATGAATATTGACATCTCGAATGACAATGAAGCAAAAGCTAATTCAAGTACGATCAACTTAAACAAATGTATTCATAAATATCCTAAGTAGGTTACAATCCCGTAGTTCAAGAAGCTAACAAAATTAATGCTCTAAAAAGAATAATGAATCGGCAACTTTACAACATCCTTTAGACCATAAAACTAAACAAGACCAACCGCTAACAACTTAACTACACAATTAAATAGCCACAACTATCCTAACTAAAAGAAATTAATTGCACGCAGCATAGCTAATGGTCTTTCTGATCAAGCCTCCTCCTCGCCATCACCATCCCAAGAGCTAGCTCGATACATGCAATTTGAAGGGGAAAAAGAGGGATGAGTACAACCACAGTACTCAGTAAGCAGCCCTTATCTGAAGGGTCACGCACAAACAGCATACTTATCCAGGAACAACGTATCATGCTTATTAAAGAATCAACATATCATGCTTATCACAACTCTCGAGCTTTGAATAAATAGAAACATATCACAAGAAGCAGTTTATGCAAACGTTTAACTATACATGTACCGTACATGTCAAACTCATCCTTACATATTAACACACTAGTTCTCTTTCTTGATTCCTCCAAGGCTTACTCCTTCGAATCGCATTGGCCCTTGCCATTTATCCCCAAAGCCCGACACTCATATACAGAGGCTTGG
>NW_019104624.1:477951-493539 GCF_001995035.1 Momordica charantia
ATAACTAACTCTAGATTTTTTTTATTCTTTCCATTAAAAAAAAAAAGAGGAATACTAGTGATCTCCCGACCGTTTTACACAAAACGTCGCGAAAAAATGAAAGTTCGCTACGGTTTTAACAAAACGTGGGAAAAGTATTCCAATTTAGAAATCTATATGTAAACTTCCCCCGATGTTATGTAAAAATAGTCGATAAAAGTTAACCCATTCCCGACTATTGTAAAAAGGTCGGGAAAAAGTAGGGTTCGTAASTGAATATGAAAACTTTCTTTCGACGTTTTTTAAAAACCGTTGGGATTGGGTTAACTTTTCCCAACGTTTTTGAAAAACTGTCGGAAAATATAAACTTCTCCCGACGTTTTTTAAAAACCGTCGGGAGAAAGTAGATATATCCCGGCGATATAAAAATCATTGGGGAAAGATTTTTGCCCGACAATTTTTGGTGCGTCGGAAAAAAAAAATGTCGGGAAAGCTACTAATTCTTGTAGTGAAAGTCAGCACTAAAGGGAACACTCATCTACCCTTAAAGTCGGGGACGAGTGAAAATCATCTGGTGTAGTTATGTTCCTAGCTCTCCCCACTTGGTCTCGTCCTCAAAATGGTGGGAATGTTGAGTCGGCGACTCGGACCACTCTCACCCCATACAGATCAAAGAACGGCCCCTCATGGGCAAGAGTCCATAACTCACTCAGGATTGAGAATGAGTTACCTGATCATCCTATGAAATAAGAATCTGTTAGTCAACAACGTTATATCTAAAGATCGGCTATTTCGTGGTTTGGTCTTATACAAACTCATTGTATAGGATACCCCCACTCGCATATCTCCACACGAACGACTTGGATTGGGTCGTCTGTAACATTTACAAAGTGGCTCATATCCATAATGTTTCCAATATAAGGTACCCAACCTTATCCATATACTATAGACCGGCCTTTAGGTTATTGTCGGGACATTATCCACTTGTATGTCGATGGTATATCAAATATATACCCAGTATATATATAGTCCTCGTTACATGACAATAACCTTGGATGTTTAATTTGTTGGATTAGACAATGCAATGCTATGAAATTTAACAACAACTTGATTGAATATAACTTTATTGAATATAAATTTGTTTTTACATAAATACAAACTACGAGTTTAGGGCAACACACCCAACAATGGATAGTGGGGTTAGCTCTCGGTTGCGTTTGGGTCGAATGAGGCCTCTATATTAATCAAATTTGATTTAATTTTAGGAAGAAGGAGTTAGGGCAAAAGTGGGAAGAATGAGTCCTTTCGGTTCCTTTCTCCCTCAATAATGGATCCTGGCATGGTATTAATTTTCATCTTCTGCAATGCGACTACCTCATCCATATTTTTAAAAACACTACTTTCCAATTTAAATCTTATTTTTTATTCTGTTCCACTTTTCTAAATTGATTTTATGTTTTTTTAGTCCATATTACATTTTTATTCAATCTTAATATTTTTTATCTCGCAGTATGTATTTAACAGATTTTATCTTACAATTTCTAAATTTCTAAACCTAGATGTTATTTATAATTTTTTAACTTTATAATTTTGATTCACTATCTTGTTCCTACAGATTGAGAATAGTTGGGAAGATTGGGAAGATCAATGGAACCCAATATAGTTCTTTCTCATCTGAAAAAGGTGAGGGATTTGATCCCAAATAGTTGTTTTGCGATTTTTTGTTTTAATTAAACTGTGTTATTGGATTTCATAAAACAAATTTTCGAGTAGGCGCTTCCGTTGTGCCTGACAGTCGAACTGTTTCGGCTTTCAGCACAACATCTATCTAAATATTAATGCAGAACAATCTTTTATAGATTTATTATCATTCAATCTCTTTAAGTTAATTTATGTGAACGTCTTTCGTATAATTGAAAAAAAAGTCGTAGGCTAGTAACGGGATGAGATTAATGGAATAAGACTTCATTAATAATAGTTGAGATATTGATATATTTATTCAATTTGCCAATCCAATTAGCTTTTAATTTAGGATTCAGTGGTGGTTTATCCATGCTTAATAATAATAAAACGAGCCCTAAGGCCAATTAAAATTAGGCTGTACAAGAACAACCGTGTATCCAACGCGACAGAATGTCTATAACCACGCCTCTACGAAGACGAATGTACTGTCCATCATTCAGTTAACGACCATTGTTTTCCACTTCGTCAGGTTCTACATCCAAGAGACAACATTAAGAGAAGTCTCTCAACAAATGTACGAGGATGAACGTCGGTAATTGGGGGGGGGGGAGCTGCGTGTTGAAGAGCAAGAAGGGTTAGCCTTAACCACTCCGCACTACAAAATCCCTCGATCGACTTGTGGTGAAATGATGCATCGGTTACAAGTAGACGCAAATGTAAGTTATACCTAACAATGAGTTATCGCTATTCTATCGATGTCGTCATCTATTGCTATGTAGTGCTATTTCAAAAATGCATCTGTATACATACAGCTGGGTATAGCAATCGATATGTTATGTGTGTATAACGTATTGCAATTGCAGGTTGTACTTGAGTAGCGTTATATCTAAAATGTGCCAGTGTAGCTGCGTGTAGTGCATAGCTATAATGTGTCACTATCGATATGTGCTGGTTATCCCTCGGTGTAGAGTATAGCATTCATGTACTGTCACTTGGCCTACCGTTACAGTTTACAGTATATCGCTATCAAAACTCACCAATTATTTGTAGTGTTAGCTCTATTTATCCATATCTATTACGCATAAAACATAACACCTATTACACTAGTAGTAGTCATTACAGTTGAAACATGATAGGTATTACACTTGAGATGTAGTAGCTATTACGCTGGAAACATAATACCTATTCCAATTGAAATATAATAGCTTTTGGAGGTGAATTTTCACCTAGCACGTGATGAGTCCTGATTTGAAGAGAACTACACGTGGACTTGAGTCCACAAGGCCAAGATTCATTGTCTCGGTCTTAGTATTTATTGCTGAGCCAACGCTCTAGGTGGCCAAGCCGACCTTGCCTTCTTTTGGTCTTGTTCCCATTCTATGGTCGAACCAACTTTATTCTGTTCTGATCAGCTTTACTCTCCGACACACTCCACGACAACACGCCGTGTTACACGATAACCTTAAAGAGCCGTTGAGGCTCTATCGGAGGTCCTGTCGGAGAGCTCGCCTATAAATAAAGACCATCCTCCTCTATCCCAAGTACGCGAACACTGTATTCTCTCGAATATAGCTCTACTACTTCTTGACTTGGGTATCGAAGTGTCTTCTGTTTTGCAGGTCCCCTGTTCAGTCAGTTTCCAACTCATCCTACAGATCATTTTTCAGTCTGAATCGAAGTTCACAGACTTGGTCATTTTCATGATCAAACACTAGCTATTACGCTTAGAACGGAATAGCTATTATGCTTGAAACGTAATACCTATTACGCTTCAAGTATAGTAGCTATTAGGCTTGAAACGTAATAGCTATTATGTTTGAAACATAATACCTATTCCGCTTGAAGTATAAATACCTAATGTGCTCCAAATAGAATAGCTATTACGCTTAAAACATGATACTTATTACACTTGAAGAACAATAGCTATTACCCTAGAAATGTAATAACTATTACGCTCGAAATTGAATAGATATTACACTCGAAACGTAATACCTATTACGCTTGAAGTATAATACCTATTACACTTTGAAACGAAATAGCTATTACACATGAAGTGTAATAACTATTATGCTTCAGGCGTAATAAAGCGTAATATATATATCTATTACGCTTACTCTATCTGCAGTTCAAAAGAAGACGATGGAAGAAAATAGATGGAGCATAAGAGGGAAACTTTTGGGAACTAATTTGAAATGTGTAGGCGTGTGTGGGAACAATATTAAGACATTCAGATAAACATATGAGTGGTAAAATGGTAATATGACGTATTGGCTAGTGTTAGAAAAAAGTTAGAATAACAAGTTTTTTAAAAAGGGACATATCTCATTGGTGCCTCCAAAATTAGTTTATTCTTAGGATTATTCCTTAGTGTCGTATTAACTTTAGTTGGGATTAATGTACTGTAATTAAACTTATTTGCAAAAAATATATATATAATTCTGACAAAATATCTGAAAAACTTTGTTAACCGAAAGGAGGTTGTAATGTCCTTGACGACCTATATACTTTTTACATATCCATGAACGCTACTGTAATGCATGCATTAAGTTTTATTTTTTTTCAAAGTGCAAAAACAATAAAAATAAATTAAAATAAAACATAGTTAGATTCCATTTGAAGACAACAAGATGACATAAAACTATAATGTATTTTGGACTAAAATTACACGACTTTCCTCGAATTATAATTGAATTATTTTGTGAGTTGAATTTTCACAAATTGGATCTGTGGCACAATGGTAGCGCGTCTGACTTCAGATCAGAAGGTTGCGTGTTCGATTCACGTTAGGTTCATTTCTTATTTGTTAATTTTATTTATTATCTATTGTAATTTCTCGCTTTCTTCAATAGATGTTACTCTTTTTTTATAGGGAAGAAACATCATAGGAAAAATCCCTCCATTTAAGCACGGATGAAAACTTTTTCGTGAATGCTACTACAAAATTTAAAATAGACCATGTCGAAGGCAATCTATTATATACATCGATTAGATCTGTTTATGCAAGAGTTTGCACAACGGTTTCTCACTAATCAAGCTCGAACCCAGTCTCTGGTTCCGACCTGAACACTAGAGTGGACCTGCACAAGAAAGTAAGCACTCTGACGCTCAAGTCAGTATAGATCGGACTCCGTATTTAGTTTGAGGTGAGATTCGATACCTGAGCGTGAAATGAAGTCCTCTATTTATAGGTGATGGATCCGACAGTACACACGACCGGCGGTTATATGCCTTTTCTCATGTCGAACCTGTCGGGTTCCAAGCAGGTCAGACTCAAGCCAGGTCGAACCTTGACGCCTATACTTAGCCTTTTATAATGGGCGAACCCGGTCTCCTCGGTAGGGCCGAGGTGGACCTAGGCAATTTAAATTCAATTCTTCAAACACCAGTAGAGGTCCTCCACGTGTCCTGGGTGTATTTTACCACCAAACATTGGCCTCCTCTCTGTCAGGTTCGATCTCGACCTGGCAGAGAAGTTCATCCGAATCCATTCTGGACACGTGGCGACTTTTCATTTGTAGAGGGAATATGACCGTTGCGAAAGATGTTTCGATCTGCCAGGTTGTGGGAGCACTCAAGTATTCCGTCGTTGCGGATCTCGAGAAGATCCTAGCCGCTCGTTGATTACACGTGTATGGCGTAGAGGTTTTTCTGATTAGCTATAAATAGTCCCGAAACTTCAGGTCAAACCTTACGTTCCCTGAATTTCTGGAGTTCGATCTGAATCCAGCTCGAACCTTCTGTAGGTCAGTCATTTTCGCTTTACTTCTTTTTCCAAATATGGTGGTTTTCTTGTCTTCCCCCTCCAGTAATGATAGCCTAGATAGTATAGGTCGGACCATAAATAGTTCGCCCCCCAAACCAAGTGATTCTGGGGAGGTTTTAGCTTGTAGGTTAGAGTCCGAGCTGGAAGAAATAGAGAACTTTAGGTTCTCAGATGATGGAGAGGATAGTGATACCTCTACCTCGGGCCAGGGTTTGGAGTACCCTTCAAAGATGCCCGAACACTATCTCGGACCCCTCCGTAGGGGGTTTAAAATTCTGAATGATATCCTTCTTAGGATTCCGGAGGAAGGGGGGAAAGAGCTGACAATCTTTCAGAGGGATGGGTCACTCATTATTTGAAGATGTTTGAGTACGGCCTCAGACTTCCTCTCCACCCTTTTGCTCAAGAGTTCCTCAACCGAACTGGTTTGGCGCCGGCACAAGTGGCCCCCAATGGGTGGGGTGTCATTTTTGCCCTAGCCATCCTTTTTTGGTTGCGAGCTGGGGATGAGGACGAGGCCGAGCTACTAAGTGTCGAGCAACTTCTTGGATGCTTCGAAGCCAAAAGGATAGCTAAGAAGCCTGATCGGTACTACATGTGCGTAAGGAAAGGCGCGAGTGGTATAGTCAAGGGGCCGACCTCCATCAAAGGATGGGTAGGTAAGTGGTTCTTTGCCTCTGGAGAGGGGCTGACAAAGGACGAGTTTGGTCGTGCCTTCTTTGATGTTCCCACTAGGTTTGGGAACTTAGGTATGGAGTCTTTCTTGTTTCTTTTCCTTCTAATTTCTTGCCTTTNNTGCACAAGAGGGTAAGCACTCCGACGCTCAAGTCAGTATAGATCGGACTCCTTATTTAGTTCGAGGTGAGATTCGATACCTGAGCGTGAAATGAAGTCCTCTATTTATAGGTGATGGATCCGACAGTACACACGACCGGCGGTTATGTGTCTTTTCTCATATCGGACCTGTCGGGTTCCGAGCAGGTCGGAGCCCAGTCAGGTCTAACCTTGGTGTCCATACTTAGTCTTTTACAACGGGCGAACCCGGTCTCCTCGGCGGGGCCGAGGTGGACCTAAGCAATCCTTTGTATTTGGTTTCTTCAAACACTAATAAGGGTCCTCCACGTGTCTCGGGTACGTTTACTCCCAAACATTGGCCCCCTCTCTGTCAGGTTCGATCTCGACCTAACAGAGAAGTTTATTCGAATCTATTTTGGACACGTGGCGACTTTTCATTTGTAGAGGGAATATGACCATTGCGGAAGACGTTTCGACCTACCAGGTTGTCGGAACACTCGAGTGTTTTGCCGTTGCGTATCTCGAGAAGATCCTAGCCGCTCGTTGATTACACGTGTACGGTGCAGAGGTTTTTCGATCAGCTATAAATAGTCCCGAAACTTCAAACCCTAAGTTTCCTGAATTTTTGGAGTTCGATCTGAAACCAGCTCCAACCTTCTGTAGGTCAGTCATTTTCACTTTTACTTTTCAAATATGGTGGTGTTCCTGTCTTCCCCCTCCAGTAGTGATAGCCTAGGTAGCGTAGGTCGAACCATAAGTAGCTCACCCCCCAAACCAAGTGATTCTGGGGAGGTCTTTGCTTGTAGGTTAGACTCCGAGCTGGAAGAAATAATGAACTTTAGGTTCCAGATGATGGAGAGGATAGTGATACCTCCACCTTGGGCCAGGGTCTAGAGTACCCTTCTAGGATGCCCGAGCACTATCTCGGACCCCTTCGTAGGGGGTTTAAAATCCCAAATGACATCCTCCTTAGAGTTCCGGAGGAAGGGGAAAGAGTTGACAATCCTCTAGAGGGATGGGTCACTCTTTACTTGAAAATGTTTGAGTACGGCCTCAGACTTCCTCTCCACCCTTTTGCTCAAGAGTTTCTCTACCAAACTGGTTTGGCACCGGCACAAGTGGCCCCCAATGGGTGGGGTGTCATTTTTGCCTTAGCCATCCTTTTTTGGTTGCGAGCTCGGGATAAGGACAAGGCCGAGCTATTAAGTGTCGAGCAACTGCTTGGATGCTTCGAAGCCAAAAGGATAGCTAAGAAGCCTGGTCGGTACTACATGTGCGCAAGGAAAGGCGCAGGTGRCATAGTCAAGGGGCCGACCTCCATCAAGGGATGGGTAGGAAAGTGGTTCTTTGCCTCGGGAGAGTGGCTGGCAAAGGACGAGTCTAGTCGTGCCTTTTTTGATGTTCCCACTAGGTTTGGGAACTTAGGTATGGAGTCTTTCTTGTTTTCATTCCTTTTAATTTCTTGATTTTCACTTCTAACTCGAACTTTTGTTTGTTTTGTGCAGTATCGATTAAGCCGATTCCGGAACTCGCTCAAGCCTCCTTCGACACTCTCAAGTACTACAAGGACAACTTCCCCAAGGGCAGGAAGATCGGAACCTTGGTCACCGACAAGCTTCTCTTGGAGTTGGGGTTTCTTGACTACAACCCTCTGGTTCAACCAATCGAAGCTTCAAGGCCGAACTCTGAACTCGGTAAGTCGTGCTCGACCTCGGCTTCAATTTTATCTTTCCTTTGATCTCTAACTTTATGCTTGTTTATTTTGCAGCAATGGTGTGCGGATTCACTGGAAGTGTGAAGCGCAAGTCCAAGGGCCGTGCTCACGCCCTCAAGACCGTGGTGGGCACTGAACCGGTGACGCCTACGGTGCCACGGACTGAGGCTCAGGGTAACTCTGGGCCATCTTCTGCAGTCCCCACCCCTGTGAGCGAACTAGACTTGTCTGGGGGTCAATCTGAAGAGAAGCGTCCAAGGGAGGAGTTCGAGGCGCTTGACGTATCTCCCCTGAACGAGGTGAGGGGAGAATCTCCTTTGAGGAGAAGAAGAAAGAAGAAGAAGACTTCCTCCTCCTCGAAGGCTGGGGCTCATGGGACTCTGCCTACGAGCCATGCTGATTTGGTGGACGACCCCGAAGCTCGGATGGGGGGAACATCCGATGTGAGAATGCGGTTCAGGATGGAACCGTCAAACTCCGGGGTGAAGGACCAGGTGTCCCACATCTCGGCCATGTGCTGTGACCGCTGTCTAAGGAGAGCATCCAAGTTTGTAAGTGATCCAGGGTCTGTATTGCAGAAGACCATTGACAACGCTGCCGAGGTAAGACCTGGTTTTGCGTCTTATTATTTATTTTCTAAACTTACAGCTCGATCTAACCATCGTGTCTTTTGACTTTCGCAGGCATTTGTCGCTTCCATTCACTCAGCGATTATGATCAAAGCTGAGCTGGATGGGAGGGAGGCTTTGGTAGCAAATGAGAAGGAGAATTCTTCTGCAGCCTTAGAGGCTGCTACCGTCTTGAAGGGCGAGCTACTAAAGGCTCGTTCTGAGGTGGATATCTTGAAGGCCGAGGTGGACGCCAAGGCTGAGCTTCTAAAGAAAGAGGGCGAGAGGCACAAGGCCCATCTCAGAGCAGCCCATGCTATCACGAAAGGGCTAGAGAAGGAGAAATTCCAGCTCCTGAAGGAGAAGGACGACCTTGCTCAAGCTCTTGAGAAGAATGATGCCTTGATCGGGCACCTTACTACCGAGCTGAAAGACACGAATGAACGCCTCACCAATGGAGTTCTGTTGAAGGAAGCCTTCAGGCAACACCCAGACTTCGATGGGTTTGCCAAAGATTTCAGCGATGCCGGCTTCAAGTTCNCTCCTTTGAGGAGAAGAAGAAAGAAGAAGAAGACTTCCTCCTCCTCGGAGGCTGGGGCTCGTGGGACTCTGCCTACGAGCCATACTGACTTGGTGTATGACCCCGCAGCTCGGATGGGGGGAACATTCGATGTGCGAATGCGGTTTAGGATGGAACCGTCAAGTTCTGGGGTGAAGGACCAGGTGTCCCGCATCTCGACCACATGCTTGGACCGCTGCCTGAGGAGAGCATCCAAGTTCGTTAGTGACCCTGGGTCCGTACTGCAGAGGACCATTGACAACGCTACTGAGGTAAGATCTGCTTTGGATCTACCCTTATTATTATTATTTTTACTCAATTTACAGCTTGATCTAACCATTGTGTTTCTTGACTTTCGCAAGCGTTTATCGCTTCCATTCATTCAGCTATTATGGTCAAGGCCGAACTGGATGGAAGGAAGGCTTTGGCAGCAAAAGAGAGGGAGAACTCCTCTGCTGCCTTAGAGGCTGCCACCACGCTGAAGGGCGAGCTGCTAAAGGCCCAAGGCGAGGTGGGTATTCTAAGGGCCGAGGTGGATGCCAAGGCCGATCTCTTGAAGAAGGAGGGTGAGAAACACAAGGCTCACCTCCGAGCAGCCCATGCCATCACCAAGGGGCTGGAGAAATTCGAAATTCCAACTCCTGAAGGAAAAGGACGATCTCGCTCAAGTCCTTGAGGAGAAGGATGCCTCAATTGGGCGCCTTACGGCCGAGCTGAAAGACCTGAAGGAGCGCCTTACCAATGGAACTCTGCTGGAGGAGTCGTTCAGGCAACACCCAGACTTCGATGGGTTTGCCAAGGACTTCAGCGACATCGGCTTCAAGTTCCTGATGAAGGGCATTGCTGCCGACATGCCTCACCTTCAGATCGATCTCAGCGATCTCAAGAAGAAATACTCTGAGAAGTGGGCTTCTGGGCCTAATGGTACTCCTGGCCCCCAATCACTGGTGGATAAGTACGTCAGGGAGCTGGACTCTGACTACTCCGACGTGGAGGAAGAGGATGCTCCTAGCCAAGAGCCTAATGAGATCGGCACGACGCAAGAGGAGGTTCCTTCTCAGCAGGACGGATCCAAAGAGGTCAACCTTCTGGGGTCCCAGGGCGAGCTGTCCTCCCACCTCGGAAGTAGCTGAGGCTCTATTTTCTTCTCCTCTTTTGTTATTATTTTTTGTAAGTCTCAGGGCAGAGCTGCAAGGTATATAAGCCTTGGCTCTGTCCTCCAATTAATGAATTCTTCTTTCCTTACATTTGATTGTCATTTTGCATCTAGCTCTGACTCTTTCTTCTATTACTTTTTAATCTTGCTTTCATAAGTCAGAACTCGTGTATMATTTCCATCTCGCACCTCTTAACTCGTAAATTTAAAGGCTTGAGCGTAAGATAACTCTTTCCACATCGCACCCTTTTACTTGAGGTTTGAATTTGAGAGTTCCTTTAAGTAGTCTTTGATATTTCTCCTCAAACTCGGAAGTCCAAAGGATAATATCAAGCAATTTGAACTTTCTACATCGCACCTTTAACTTGAACGTTCCAAGGTTTGAATTTTGAGTCCATAATTAATATTCACATCGCACCTCGAACCCTTGGGTTTTGAGGATTGAATTTCCTAAACCTTCAAGATCGCACCTTTAACTTAAGCGTTCCAAGGATTGAATTTTGCCTTGTAATTGATTTTGACATCGCACCTCGAACCCGTGAGTTTTGAGGATTGAATTTGATCAATTTTTGCCCTTACCTTGCCGATTTTAAGTCTTATGGGAGTCCGTGGCCCCCATTTAATTTCTGATCGAACTCGGAATCATGAAATTAAATAACCCCATTTATTAAAAGTTCCGCCCCTTGAAAATTTTTACAAGCCCATATTGGGACTATTTTGACATTTCAAGGGTAATATCGCTTCAGGTGCTCCGTGTTCCACGGATGCGCAAGCACTCTTCCTTCCAGGTCGGCCAGCATATAAGTTCCAGGTCGAACTACGCCATTGACTTCGAACGGTCCCTCCCAACTTGGGTCAAGGGTGCCGACATGACTCTGAATTTTTCTTAAGACTAAATGTCCAACTTGGAAGCTTCGAGGTCGAACTCGGGCATTGTAATGTCTGGCCATTCTGTTCTGATACTCTGCTGGCGCAGTTGAGCCATTTCCCTTTTCCCTTCCAATAAGTCCAGGTTGAGGAGTAACTCTTCCTCGTTCTTTGCTGGCTCGTACTGTTCTACCCTGTTTGTTGGTATGCCGATTTCTACTGGTACCACGGCTTCGGAGCCAAAGGCTAGTGAGAACGGAGTTTCGCCAGTTGACTCCCTTGGGGTGGTTCGGTATGACCACAAAACTTCAGGTAGCTCCTCGGCCCATCTTCCCTTTCTGGAGTCCAACCTTAGCTTGAGTCCTCGCTTTATGATCTTATTTACTACTTCGACCTGCCCATTTGCTTTTGGATGTGTAGGGGACGAACTGAGGTGACTTATGCCCAGTTTTCTGCAAAAGTCCTTGAACTTTGCATTGTCAAAATGTTTTTCGTTGTCCGTCACAATAGCATTGGGTATGCCAAAGCGGCATACAATGTTTGCCCATATGAAAGATGTGACCCTGGACTCTGTGATGTGGGATAGTGCCTCGGCTATGGGCCACTTGGTGAAGTAGTCCACAGCGACAATGGCGAACTTTGTTTGTCCTTTGCCCAGGGGAAAAAGACCTATGATGTCTACCCCCCATGGCGCAAATGGCCATGGGGCCGAGATGGGGGTGAGCAGTTCGGGAGGTTGATGGATAATGTTTGCGAAATGCTGGCAGTTGTCACAAGCTTTCACAAATTGCTTTGCATCCTGCTCGACTGTGGGCCAATAGTACCCTTGTCGAACCACTTTGGCCGACAACGACCTGGCGCCAGAGTGGTTTCCACACACCCCTTCATGGATTTCCCTGAGAATGTAAAGGCCTTCTTCGGGAGTCACACATTTAAGCAGGGGCAGGGAGAAGCCACGTCGGTACAACGCTCCTTCCCGAAGTGTGAACCGAGCTGCCCTCCGAGCCATCTTTTTTTGCTCCTTCGGATCTTACGGTGGACTTCCTTTGATGAACTCCACGATTCGGTCCATCCAAGAGGGTGATAGAGTATCAACCTCCATCACATCTGGCTCCAAGATTGAAGGAGTGTCCAAGATCTCGACCGGGACCGATCTAGCCAGGTCGGTCTCATATGCTGATGCCAATTTGGCTAAGGCATCCGCATTAGAATTCTCAGATCTTGGAACTTGACTCACCTCGTAAGTCCCAAAATGGGCGAGGTACGATCTGACCTTGCTTTAGATATTTTTCCATCCGGGGGTCCTTCGTTTGGTACTCCTCCTTAATCTGATTTACGATTAGCTGGGAGTCACTAAAGACCTTAATGTGGTTGGCAATGCCCTTTGGCAATGCGCAGGCCTTCCAGGAGTGCTTCATACTCGGCCTCATTATTCGACGTCCGAAAGTTGAATCGTAGAGCATACTCGAATCGCTCACCTTCTGGTGCGAGCAAGAAGATTCCTGCCCCGCACCCTCTCTCGTTAGAAGATCCATCAATGTAGATCGTCCACGGGAGGTCGGACTTGGCCAACTGAGGTGATAGAGTGAGCTCTGCGATAAAATCGGCCACTGCTTGCCCTTTTAACGCAGTTCTGGGCTCGAACTGGATGTCGTACTCTCTCAATTCCAATGCCCACTACATCAGACGCCCTGATGTTTCAGGCTTACTGAAGATATTCTTCAGGGGCAAGTTTGTAAGTACTATGACAGTGTGTGCTTGGAAGTACGGCCTAAGTCTTCGGGTCGAGGTGACTAATGCGAGGGCCAGCTTCTCCATTTGGGGGTATCTGGTCTCGGCTTCAGTCATGGCCTTACTGGTGTAATAAACGGGGCTTTGGCTCGCACCCTCCTGCTTGATCAGTGCCGAGCTGACGGCGCTATCAGATACTGCCAGGTAAAAGTGGAATTTTTCTCCTGGCAATGGCTTTGCGAGTAGAGGTGTCGAGCAGAGATAGTATTTTAACTGCTCTAGTGCTTGCTCACATTCTACTGTCCAATCAAACGGTCCCTTCTTCCTGAGCACCTTGAAGAAAGGAAGGCACTTGTCCGTTGATCTTGACACGAACCTATTCAGGGCTACAATCCTGCCATTTAGGCACTGAAGCTGCTTTAGAGTCTTGGGTGCCTCCATCTCGAGCACGGCATTTATCTTCTCTGGATTGGCCTCGATCCCACGATTGTTTACCATAAAACCAAGGAATTTCCCCGAAGAGACTCCAAAAGCACACTTGGTCGAATTGAACTTCATTTGGTACTTGCGCGGTACTCCAAAGGCTTCGGTCAGATCGGAAAGATGCGACTTTGACTGCTTGCTCTTGACAAGCATGTCGTCCACATACACTTCCATATTCCGACCGATCTGCTTAGCAAACATTTTGTTCACCATCCTTTGGTAGGTCGCACCCGCATTCTTTAGGCCAAAAGGCATCACCTTGTAGCAGTACAGACCTTGGTCTGTAATAAACGCGGTATGATCTTGGTCTGGTAAGTGCATTTCAATTTGATTGTATCCGGAGTAGGCATCCATGAAAGTGAGTAGCTCGTGCCCGGCCGTTGCATCCACGAGCTAGTCGATCCTCGGAAGGGGGAAGCAATCTTTTGGGCATGCCTTATTTAGATTTGTAAAGTCCACGCACATCCTCCACTTCCCGTTGGATTTTTTAACTAATACAACGTTAGAAAGCCACTCAGGATACAGAATTTCTCGTATATATTCAGCTTTTAAGAGTTTGTTTACTTCCTCAACAATTACATCACTCCTCTCCCTATTTAGAGGTCTTCTTTTTTGCCTTACAGGTCGAAATGATGGGTCTATGTTGAGGCGATGCACCATGATCTTTGGGTCGATGCCAGGCATGTCCTCGTGAGACCATGCGAAGACGTCCGAGTTAGATCTGAGGAAGTTGACCAGTTCTTCCCTGTCAGTGGCCCCCAGCTTGGTTCCTATACTTGTTTTT
This sequence comes from Momordica charantia, assembly GCF_001995035.1. The sequence goes on from NW_019104624.1 coordinate 492,074, forward strand.
CAGGGCTATGTAAAAAAACAAGCTCGAGCTCTTCTGTTGGCGGAGAGAACTCCCTTTTGCCTTCCTTTGGCAGGTCTGCTTCGGATTCTTGCAGCTTGCCATGACTGGTTTGTTCTTCCAGGGCGTATACCGCCGACCCTTTAAGCGCGGATGCATAACATTCTCGTGAGGTCTTTTGCTCACCTCGGACTGTGCCCACTCCATTCGGGGTTGAGTACTTCAAGATTTGATGCAATGTGGAGGGGACGACCCGTAATGAGTGGATAATGGGTCTCCCGAAAATGGCGTTGTAAGCCGATCTGCCGTCGATCACCACGAACTCGACCATCTGTGTTACTTGGGTAGCATCTTGTCCGATAGTGACCGGCAAGTCAATGCACCCTTCTGGGGAGACCGATTCTCCAGAGAATCCAACCAAGGGTGTTAGACTTTTCTTCAATTGTGACCTGGTCCATCCCAACGCTAGATATGTTGGGAGGGACAAGATGTTTGCAGATGCGCCTCCATCGATCAGTACTCTTCAGACCAGAACGTGATCAATGAGAGGGGCGATCACGAGCGCATCATTATGGGGCAAATGGCCCCCCCCCAGATCGGCATCGCCGAAAGTAATGGAGCAAGTAGGTTTCTGCTCCCTGATGACGCATACCTCGTTCCTGGCCTCGCGAGCTAGCTCCTTCCTCTTGTTTCTGGACTGGCCCCCCTCGGACCTCCGAAAATAGTGTTGATGACCGCAGGTCGATCATCCCAGCAAGGCGGCGTTCTTGAATGCTTCCTCTCTTCTTTCTTTTCGACCGAGTTAAACCTCGGTTTGCCCAAGAATTTTTTGAAGTAGCCGTCTTGAATGAGGTCTTCAATCTGACGTTTTAACTCCCAGCAACTTGACGTATTGTGGCCGTGATCGCGATGAAAACGGCAGTACTTATCTTTGTTTCACTTTTCTGGATCTCCTCGGAGCTTCTCAGGTCGCTTGAGGAGCTTTTCCATCCCACTCTCCTCGATGTTCGTGAGTATCTCGGAGATGGGGATGGTGGTTAGAGTATACCGTTCATAAGGTCGGTTCCGGCTGGGGCCGCTCTCCGACCTACGGTACTCTATTCTGCTGGCGGAAGAGGACGATCCCTTATCTCAAGACTTGGAATCAGCCTTCATCTTCTCTTGGGTCAACTTCTTCTGGTCGATCTGTCTTTCAGGTCGGCCAGTTTTGGTTCGGAGGAGCTCTTGCCCATCAATGACCTTCTTCGCCTTCTGCAGGACTTCGGCGAAGGTGGCTGGAGCCTTCTCTCCAAGTTTTACTGTTAAAGTCTCATCGGCCAAGCCGGTGAGGAAGTAGCACATGGCCGAATCATCGGAGCAGTGCGCGACCTTCAGCTGCTCCTCCTGGAACCTTGTGACATATTCTCTCATCGACCTAGCCGGCAGTCTCCGCTACCACAGGCGCGCGTTGCCGGTAAGCGCGATCTGGA
>NW_019104624.1:494299-511914 GCF_001995035.1 Momordica charantia
GAGTAGACAAAGCTTCAGGGTCTGCTGCCTGGTTGGCCCTTTGGGAGGTCTTTCTCGAGGTCCCTCCTCGGCCTCGGTTGGCATTTGAGGGTTTCAGATGAGCATGGGGTAACTCTTGGTTCGCATGGCGGGCAGATCTGCGCGGCAGATCTCCCTCTTGCCCTGCTAGGACCTGGTCCTCGACTATTCTTGCGTCGAGATCTCGTTGAGTGCCATTATCAGCGTTCACACCTCTCTGTTCTGTCGTATTAGCAGAGCTTGCCGGATGCACCATCGTTGCGTATATTTTCTAGATCGGGATGACTTAGGATGTCTCTTTCCCACAGACGACGCCAAATGTTTATGCAGGAATTTGCACAATGGTTCTTCACGAATCGAGCTCGAACCCGGTCTCCGGTTCCGACCTGATCACTAGAGTGGACCTGCACAAGAGGGTAAGCACTCCGACGCTCAAGTCAGTATAGATCGGACTCCTTATTTAGTTCGAGGTGAGATTCGATACCTGAGCGTGAAATGAAGTCCTCTATTTATAGGTGATGGATCCGACAGTACACACGACCGGCGGTTATGTGTCTTTTCTTATATCGGACCTGTCGGGTTCCGAGCAGGTCAGACCCCAGTCAGGTCGAACCTTGGTGTCCATACTTAGTCTTTTACAACGGGCGAACCCGGTCTCCTCGGCGGGGCCGAGGTGGACCTAAGCAATCCTTTTTATTTGGTTTCTTCAAACACTAATAAGGGTCCTCCACGTGTCTCGGGTACGTTTACTCCCAAACAGGTGCCTTTATCACTGATAAGAGCTTTAGGGGTTCCAAATCTGTTGAAAATATTTTTGTGGAGAAACTTTAAGACAGTCTTTGAATCAAGATTTATACATGCTAGAGCTTCCACCCACTTGATACGTAGTCCACTGCCAGGAGAATATAGAGGTTACCGTTTGATGACGGGAAAGGTCTCATGAAGTCTATCCTCCAAACATCAAAAAGTTCTACTTCCAGGATAAAGTTCAGGGGCATCTCAGACGTTTTGGAAATGTTCCCTACTCGTTGACACCTATCACAACTTTTTGCATATGAGTATGCATCTTGGAAGATTGATGGCCAATAATACCCGCTTTGAAAGATTTTTGCAGCTGTTCTCTGTCCCCCAAAGTGGCCACCATACGGAGGAGAATGGCAATGCTCCAGCACTGTTAATGCCTCAGTGTCGTCCACACATCTACGCATAATTTGATCCTTGCACAACTTATACAGATAAGGCTTGTCCCAATAATAAAATCTGTTGTCAAGGAGGAACCTTTTCAACTGTTGCTTCTTCATGTCTGATGGTAAGATTCCACTAGCTACATAGTTGGCCATATCTGCAAACCATGGTTCAGGATCCCTTTTCTTCTCTATCACGACTAGCAATTGTTCATCAAGGAATGTGTCTTGTGTCACAACGTGATTGCGACGCGGAGCGGCCGACGTCCTCTTTTAAGAGTCTTTTAAAATAAAAAAATTTGGAATCGCCACAAATCATATTAAAGGTGTGATTGGTCACCCAATAAGAAGAAATTAAAGAAAATTAGTCTGCGTATATCAGATCGAGTTCGGGAGTCAACTTGTGTATAGGGAAGGTATTAGCAACGTACAATACTCGTGAAAACGATTACCAGTATTTTACTTTTTATTATCTAATTTATTAAATTACTAAAGGTCCACAAAAGTTTATTTATTTTATTTTTACACGTCCCATGTTTATTAATCCACATTTTAAAAATAAAAAATGGGTTAGTAATTATGGGTGACATAAATGTCATTCAAAATATGGAGAATTTATCTTTGAGAGAAATTTCGTGTGTTTAAAGAATTTAACCAATTCCAAAAAGAAAACACTCAATCTCTTTTATTTTTTAGAAAACTTGAGAGTGGTTTTTGAAAAATTCATTTTTAAATTGTTTAATAAAAATTTGCTTTTAATTATTGAAATTCGTTTTAAAAGGGAAATTTCATGTATTTATGGAATTTATAGAAAGAACCCATAAAGAAAACACTGCTTTGCTCTCGAAAACTTCATGTATTTGTGAATTTTAAAAAGATCCACAAAGAGAACCGTACTAATTCTCAAATTTAATTTTTGTTGTTTGTTAAGAAATTAGTTTTCGGGATTTTGTAAAATTAATTCTTGGGAGGAATTTCATGTATTTATGGGATTTTAATAAAAATCAACACTACTCAAGCCTAAAAAATTAAGTACAATTTATTTTAAAAATTAGAAAATATTTATTTAATTTTGAGAATGTGTGAGATTTCGTTGGGTTTAAAGCATACGCATAATTGAAAGATAAACATACTATTCGAAATTAAATAAAATCGTGATTCAAAATCCAAAAAAAAATTGACCTTGGGCCTCCGTTTTTTTTAAAAAAATGGAAATGACAGTGAATCAGGATTCAAATTAATAAATATCTACAGTGTATTTAAATTTCAAATATCTTACACATTCAATTCAAAACAAGGAATTGATTAAACATGCGATTTAAACATGGAAAAAAGGTAACTAAAATAAAAGAAAAAGCGAGAAAGAATTATTGCAGAGAACGTATCACCCCAAATAACGTGACATCAACTCATGAGATTCCTTCTCCTAAAATAAAATGCAAAAAATACTCTCTCATACCTAAAATAACAAACCGCGATATACATTTCGTAATTTGTAAAGAGCTTGAGAAAATATAGGAAATTCAAACCTTATGACAAGGAATATCAATATACCAATGGGAGGAGATGAAAGGATATGGTGAACCTCAAGGTCTTTTCTCTGTATTTTATTTTCCTCTCTCTGTATTTTTCCCTTCTGTCTTTCTCTCCCCTCTTCCTGTATGTGTGAGAAGTAGGTCTCGGAGAAACAAAAAAAAAAAGATTTTGTGAGGGGATAAGGAGAGAAAGATTTTGGAGAAAAAAGAACTAAAAGATTCTTGTATTGGAAGGTGAAAAAATACATATTTTGATATTCCAGAAAAGACAACGGAGACTTTTCCCTCATCTTTTATTCCCGTGTCCTCTTTTCCTCCTCTCCCACAATTACAATAAAGTCAATTAGTTTATAAAGGCCAAAAGAAACTGAGAGATAAAAGGAAGAGAAAAGTAAATATTAGTGGGAATGAAGGAGAATGTAATGAGGAAGAAAATGGAGAAAACAGTGGGAAGAAAGAGAATGTGAGAGAGAAGGGGAAATTGTTCAAAGGGAGGGGAAGCTATGCATAATCGGGAGAGTGAGAGAGAGTGAGAGAAAAAGAAGGGGAGTGAGAGAAAATTAGGGAAGAGAGAATATTGAGATAAATTAAAGGAACATATTTTATTTTTTAAAATTAAATCTTCTCTTCAAAATTCTTATTTCAAAATTCATAATTTCATAATTTTAATTTAAAATATATTATTATTTTAGTTTTTGTTGTTATTATTATTTCTTGTATTTTTAATAACAAATAACAAATACTGCACAACAAATATCAAATAAAATTAAAATGACCGGACGAAATACGGTATCTACATCTTGTATGATATTTTGTCCTTCCACCGACCTTTCAAATTCCACTCTGGATAGATGATCAGCTACCTGATTCTCTAACCTTTCTTATCTTGAACTCTTGCAGCAGTAGCACCCATATTATCAAGCCTTGGTTTGGCATCCTTCTTGGCTAGCAAACAATTGATGGTCGCGTGGTCTGTGTACACAATCACCTTTGTTCCAATCCTCTCCTTCGTCTACCCTGCCACTATTGAGACCCAACCCCCGCTGCAAACCAATCCCACAACTGCCGGCCCGTTGCTTGGATTTTGCACCTCCCATGAGGACCTCCATTTTCAAGCTGGATTCGAGTTTAGAAGAGTAAGCTTTTGAGTGATTTAGTGTTCTTTAGTTTCTGTAGAAGTGATTTGGTTTTCAAGTTAGATTTTGCACCTTCCATCCTCCGATACAGTTCACACACTGATTTAAAAAAAATGCCAGTTTTGGCGAAAACCGACCGACCGAACCGACATTTGGTCGGTCGGTTATATATTATTTAAGAGGTCGGTTGGGATTTCGGCCTAAAAACTGACCCGACCGACTAATGAACACCCCTAGCACCTACTACATAGTCACTGGCGTCACACATGACTTCAAATGGCTCACTCCAATTTGGTGTTGTCATTATGAGGGCTTTGATGAGTGCCTTTTTTAATGTTATGAATGCCTGCAAACAACCAGAAGAAAAGTGTAAAGTTCTACCATTTTCCAGCAATGAACATAAAGGTTTAGAGATTTTAGAGAAATCTTTGATGAATCTTCTGAAAACCCCACATGTCCAAGGAAACTCCGTACTCCTTTGACTAATGTTGGTGGTGGCAGTTTCTCTATGACGTCGATCTTAGCTCTATCTACCTCTATTCCTTTCTTGGAAACCTTGTAGCCCAACATTATTCCTTCTTGCACCATAAAGTGACATTTCTCCTAGTTGAGGACTAGGTTAGTGTTCTCAGACCCTTTTAAAATTTGTTCCAAATTACTCAGACATTCACAAAAATTTCTTCCAAAGACAGAAAAATCATCCATGAATACTTCGACTATTGTTTCAATTAGGTCCGAGAAGATTGCCATCATACACGTTTGAAACGTTGCTGGAACATTGAATAATCCAAAAGGCATTCTCCTGAATGCAAACGTGTCATAGGGGCAAGTGAAAGTAGTCTTCTGCTGATCTTAAGGGGCAATGGTAATTTGGTTATAACCACTGTATCCATCTAAGAAGCAATAATATCCTTGTTCAGCTAGTCGATCTAGCATTTGATCGATAAATGGCAAGGGTGTTGGGTGTGTTGCCCTAAACTCGTAGTTTGTATTTATATAAAAACAAATTTATATTCAATAAAGTTATATTCAATCAATTTGTTGTTGTATTCATTGCAATTATCTAATCCAATAAACTAAACATCCAAAGTTATTGTCATGTAACCGGGACAGTATATATATTGGGTATATAATTGATATACCCTTGATATAAAAGTGGATAATGTCCTGGGAATAACCTGAAGGGTCTATGGTATATGGGATAAGGTTGTGTACCTTATCCTGGCAACACTATGGATACGGCCCACTTTGTAAATGTTACAGACAACCCAATCTAGGTCGTTCGTGTGGAGACGTACGAGTGAGGGTATCCTATACCATGAGTTTGTATAAGACCGGACCACAAAATAGCCAATCTTTAGATATAACGTCGTTGACTAACAGATTGCTATTTCATAGGATGACCAGACAACTCATTCTCGATCCTGAGTGAGTTATGTACTCCTGCCCGTAAAGGCTCGTCATTTGATCAGTATAGGTGAGAGTGGCCCGAGTCACCGACTCAACATTCCTACCATTTTGGGGACGAGACCGAGTGGGGAGCTGGAAACATAACTTAACAAGATAGAATTCACTCCTCCCTGACTTTAAGGGAGTAGATGAGTGTTCCCTTTAGTGTTGACTCCGGGACTTGAATAAGGGGCCTCACCCTCTCACTGGCCCGAGAGGGACTTCCGGTTATTGGTAGGACCATATATGGGTACTTAAGGTACAAGATGTAACATAGGGGTAAAACAGTAATTTGACCAATCTGTGGTTACAAACACTCGTGATGGATTGACTTGCCATTAATGGTCTATATCCGTGGACACAAATATTCTATAGTGAGAAGAGTTCAGCTGCGAGTTTTTAGTGGAGTAACCTGTAGTTAACGTATGCTGATTAAGCTGGTTAATGAGTTAAACCAATTAATCTCGTAATGTTAGAGCTTTTGATCTATAGGTCTATTAGGTCCCCTTGCTAGCTCGTAAAGGGTAATTAAGAACATTAAATATTGGAAGGAATTTGAACTGTTCAAATTTAATTAAAGGGAATTTGAGTTGATTGTGTATGATACAATTTAATATAATATATGATGATACATTATAAAACTATATATTATGAGAGAATAATATAAATTGGATTCATATTAAAACTATAAGTTATAGTTTAGTGTGAATTAGATTCATATTAAATACTATAGATTATGAGGGAAATCATTTCACATTAAACTTTAACCTATAGTTTTAATATGAATCTAATTCACATTATGCTCTCATAATATATAGTTTTATAATGTATCATCATACATTATTTTAAATTGTGTCATACACAATCAACTCAAATTCCCTTTAATTAAATTTGAACAGTTTAAATTCCTTCCAAGATTTAATGTTCTTAATTACCCTATACGTGCTAGCAAATGGGACCTAATGGACATATAGATCAGTAAAACACAGAGATCCTCTCTGTGTTTTGGTTCCCACGGTTCTTGGTTGTTCATCCTATTAGAACAAAATCACACACTCTCTCACAATCTCAATTTGATTCCTCTTTTGTTTTCTTGCCAAGAAGGATTCCATAATCCGTTATTGATCCTAGAGATATAGCAAGGTAATTTGGTGGTAGTGTCCAACCTTTGGGTTCATGCATTCGAGAGCGTTTGTTCGTGTGAAACAAAAACCAGATTCGAGGAAGAAGTTCTAGTCAACGGTCTACAAACGTAAGTTGTTTTCTTCCTCGCGTTAGGCTTAACCTCATTTTAAATATAAACATTCTATTTTTGAAACCAGTATCGTTCATTTTCTAATCCGAGTTGAATCACAAGCGATAAATCGCTTCGTTGGGAATTTGATCCCTTCAAAGGGGAAGTGGTCTTTCTTGGTTGCCTTGTTCAACTTCCTGTAATCCATGTATATGCGCCAACCTGTAACTGTTCTTGTTGGAATCAGTTCATTACTGTCATTAGACACCACTGTAATTCCCCCTTTCTTAGGTACGCACTGAACTAGGCTCACCTAGTCGCTGTCAGATATAGGATAAATTATTCCAGCATCGAGCTACTTGATGATTTCCTTTTTGACCACCTCCTTCATAGTAGGGTTGAGTCTTCTTTGATGCTCAATTGAGTTTTTGCAACCTTCTTCTAAATTAATCTTATGCATACAGTAGCTTGGGCTGATCCCCTTTAAGTCTGCAAGTGTCCATCCGATAGCTTTCTTGTGATTTTTCAACATTGCTAACAGTTGAGATTCCTTGTCTTCAGCTACGTCAGTTACAATAATGATTGGCAGTGTCTCAGCTTCTCCCAAATAAGCATACTTCAGGTGAGTTGGTAGAACATTCAATTCCAACTTAAGAGTCTTTTCCACAGAAGGTTGTAGCGGTGCTTGCTCTTTATCTTTTAATTCCTGTGATTCAAATGCCCTGTTAAATACTATCTCCGCTTGTGCTCCTCTTTCACTGGTTTGGATCAACTTTGCTTCCTTCTCCTCTACTTCAAGGATTATGTGTAGCTGCTCTCCCAACTGATCTAGTAGCTCCTCCGTTTGTATTTCCTCCGTAAGCAAATCATCTGCAATCCTTAACAGAGAACATTCTTCCACATCAACAGGGAACTTAATGGCATTAAAAACAGAAAATGTCACCTGTTGGTCATAAACACAGGCTTCGACCTAAGTTCAGACTAGGTTTGATTTAACCAACATTTGATAATGGATTTCGACCTCAACTCTAGGGTAGGGCTCGAAAAATGTTGGACTTAAATGGATGCAGGCTTTAACCTTAGTTCTAAGACTGGGTTCGATTTAACCAAATTGAAGATAGACTTCGACCTCAGCTCTAGGGTAGGGCTCGAAAAACATTGTACCTGGATGAACGTAGGCTTCGACCTCAGTTCTAGGACTGGGTTCAATTTAACCAAGAGAAAAGAGAGGAAGAAGTAGATAAAATTGTTGAGGAAGAAAAAGCAATCAGTGGAAAAGGATAGAAGGTTGTTCAACAGAAAAAGGGAGCTTGCAGACCTGGGAAACAGAACTTCGACCTCTGCTCTAAAACTGCGTTCGAAAACAAAGTTTGAGAAATAGACTTCGACCTAAACTCCAGGGCAGAGCTCGAAAAACATTGGACTTGACTGGATGTATTTTTTGACCTCGATTCTAGGACTGGGCTCGATTTAATCAAAATGCAAGAAAAGACTTCGACCTAAACTCCAGAACAGGGCTTGAAAATCATTGGACCTTGATGCTGGCTTCGACCTCAGCTTTAGGACTGAGATCGATTTACCTAATATTTCAGAAAATATAGGAAGAGGTAGAGGAAAAGGTCAAAGGAGAAAAAGAAATCGGTGGAAGAGGACAAAAGGTGGCTAGACAGAAATAGGGAGCTTACAGACATGAAGAAGCAGAGCTTCGACCTTAGTTTTAGGTCTGGGTTCGGAAACGAAGTTTGAGAAATTGACTTCGACCTTAGCTCTAGGGCAGGGATCGAAAATCAATGGAGTACCTGGATAATCGCAGGCTTCGACCTCAGTTCTAGGATTGGATTCGATTTAACCAACATTTGAGGAAATATAAGAAGGAGTAGATGAAAAGGTTGAGGGAGAAAAAGCAATCGATTGAAAATGATAGAAGGTGGTTAGACAGAAAGATGGAGCGTGCAGACATAGAGAAATAGCGGTGTTTGCTCTCTATCTTTTAATTCTAGTGATTCAAATGCCCTGTTGAACACTATCTCCACTTGTGCTCCTCTTTCAATGGTTTGGATCAACTTTGCTTCCTTCTCCTTAGCTTCAAAGATCATGCGTAGCTCCTCTTCCAACTGATCTAGCAGCTCCTCCGTTTGTATTTCCTTCGTAATGAAATCATCTGCAATCCTTAAAATTGGTCAATTACTCATTTTGTACGTCTATTAAAGCTCTGCAGTGGAGAGGAAAAGCCTTCCCAAGATGATTGGAATTTCTTTGTCAGCTTCGTAGTCCAATATGATAAAGTCAGCTGGGAAGATAAATTTGTCCACCTACACTAAAACATCTTCTATCTTGCCCTCAGGATGTGTGATTTACCTATCAGCCAACTGCAGGGTTACTATGGTAGGGCGTGCCTTCCCAATTCCCAACTTCTGATACAATGATAAGGGCATTAAGTTTATGCTTGCACCCAAATCACATAGAGCATTCCTCACATTCTTGCCTCCTATTGACACAGGGATAGTGAAACTCCCTGGATCTGTCATTTTTTTTAGAAAGCTTACCTGTTAAGATGACACTGCATCCCTTTACTAGAGCCACTGTTTCAAATTCCCCTAGCCTTCTTTTCTTGGCTAGAATATCCTTGAGGAATTTAACATAATTAGGCATCTGTTCAAGTGCTTCTACTAGAGGTATATTGATATGAAGTTGTTTCAGCACCTCTAAAAAACGGTCAAATTGTCAATCTTGAGTTTTATTCTGGAGTCTCTGAGGGTATGGAGGTGGTGGTCTGTATTCTACAGACACTTTTACCTTTTTCTTCATTGGAGTCTCTATAGATACCTCTTCCGCTGGTTCTGCTTCTGTAGCTTTTTTTCCTCTGTTTATCTCAGGTTCAGGCTACCTTTCTATCTCCTGCTATACTGTTGGTCTTTGGTGTAGTTCTTGCTCCTGCGATGCTCCAGCATGGTTAACTTTATCTTCATTTATCGGCATATTCTATGCAGTTCTCCTCTTTTATATTTTCTAACTGCGGTTCTGCAAGATGTTCCACTATTTCTGCTTGCACCTGCGCAGAATATGGTGGTGGCAATGCATTCTCGCAACATAAGGTTAAGGTCTGACACTGTTCCTTCCCTTCCCTTTTTGGATTTTCAATGTCACTCAGTAAAGAATCCTAAGGTCTATTCTTTAGCTCGTTTGCCATTTGTCCCATTTGAACTTCTAAGTTTCTTAATGTAGCAGCTTGACTTTGAATCATTGCATCATTTCTGGCCATGTATTCTCTCATCATAGCTTCTATGGAATTGGAAGAATTGGATGCTTGCCTTGTTCCTTGCTACTGGTTGGGCATCAGCAGTCCTAGTTGCTTGATGAATATTTGCTGATATTGGGAAGTGTTATGGTGCACATGGTTCCCTTGATTTCCTCCCTAACTAAAGTTGGGGTGTTGTCTCCATTCTAAGTTGTAGGTGTTTGAGTAAGGATTGTTTCTATTTGGGTTTCCTAGATAGAATACATAGGCTGAATTTCCTGGGCAAGAGTCATAATGGTGTTCACCCTCATAGTAAGAGCATTATATGGTCATCACTTTACTCATATCAAGGCTAGTCGATGATGCTGCGGCAGTGTTCATGTTCTTTACCATATTGGTTAGGTTGGCAATTTGATCCTTCAGTGCAGCCATTGCCTCATTATCATTAGCCCCATAATTGTTCCTCTCATTCACTACTCTGGAATCTGACCAGTGGTAGTTATTAGCGTAAATCCTTTCCAATATGTCAACCGCCTCTACATACGACTTAGACAACAATGCTCCATTAGCAGATGCATCAACTACCATTTGTGTTGCTTTATTCAGCCCATTGTAGAAGGTCTTTATCTGAATACACCTTGGCAAACTATGATGGAGACATCTCCTTAAAAGTTCCTTAAACCTTTCCCATGATTCGCTCACAGATTCACCATGCCTCTGCTGGAAATTATTAATGTCTCCTCGATACTTGGCATTCTTGCTTGTGGGAAAGTATTTCATTAAAAACTTCTCAGCAAAATCATTCCAAGATGTAATGGACTCAGCTGGCATAGAGTTCAACCAGCCTCTTACTTGTCCCTCAGCGAGTATGGAAACAACTTCAAATGCAATGCTTCCTTAGATACTCTTTACATCTTGAAAGAGTCACTCACTTCCAGAAAATACCTCAAGTGTAGATGAGGGTCTTCATATGGATTTCCAAAAAATTGTCCCACTATTTGAAGCATCTGGAACATAACCGGTTTTAACTCAAACATCTTGGCTTCTATTTCAAACCCTGTTATAACTGGATGAAAACCATGAAGTGCAGTCGCATCATAGGCTCTGATAGCCCTTTCTCTGTCATCTGCCAATAGAATGGCGTTAAAAGGGGGAGTAGCTGCTGATACAACTACTTCTCCCTCGTTAATTCCTTCTACTACTGGATTGAGGAGTCTTAGTACTTGATTCATTGGGTTAGCTTCCACTTGCTATCTACGCTGCTCACTTCTTCTCCTATGAAATGTATGCTCAATCTCGTTGTCAAGCAGATATTCTAGCCCTTGCAGATCATGCATTCAACTTCAAAACCCACCAGACAGTAATTAAAAGAAATCCTTCTAGCACAAACTTTCTTAAGCAACGACGACGACGCCAAAAACTTGTTAAACGATATTGTGTCTTTTATGTGCAAGTATACACGTTCATTATAGCAAGTAATAAAAAGTTCGAATCCATAGAGAATGCTCACTAAACACTTTAATAGTGGCTCAAGGAAGCTAAAATCTAAATGCAAAATGTTGAATAGCAAAGATAACACGGGTAATATAGAAAATAAATGTTGCGATGCATAGTGAATATTATAAATTTGAACTTAAATTGAATTCAAGTGGTTTTTTAATAAAGACAGTAGGCAATGAAAACCGTTAACGATTCACTCATTAACAGGGTAAGGGGGAAAACTGAATGTGACTTTTTTTCTGGACTACTCAAACGATGCTATACTGGCCAAACAGACATGGAGCCTTCTCAGACGTCCCATGTTTTCTACTATTAGGGTTTTTAGACAAACTTAGCATTTAGTAGCAGTTTATAGTCGTGCTAGGTGAGCCCTATTCCTAAGTACTCACTCTCTAACTCAAGCAGATTCTAGCATAAATTGAAGTTTATCACTCCCTATTACACTTTTCCAAGAGTTAACAAGGAGATATTCCAACAATGGTGATCAAGCATGCTGAAAATAACTTTAAACACAACTTCAACTCAATACCCATTCATCATTCACGGTAATAGCATAGTTTACAACCCAAGAGAAGAGTTCACAACATCTCCCCCTTACAAATGGGTTTAGCTAAGCATAGTCATAGAAAAAAAAAACAAAAAGGCGACAAGAAGACTACAATGAGAAATAGACACAAGAATGAAAAGAAGGATCTCAGCTCCTTGTAGACTGCTCTCTTTTTCTGTTTCAACAACAGTTTCGTGTCTCCACCTTTCTTCTTGGCTTTTTCGAACTGTATTTATGAGGTTTTATTGAAGTAAGGGTTGATTGATGTGAAAAGTGTGTAGAGGTTTCCTTTAATGTTGGCTTTTATACCCCCATTTGTTTTTAGGGCAACAAACAACTTCATGGGTCACATCTCTCACTTCCAGGTGATTTCTTCATTTACTGTGGTAACTCCTAGATTAAAGCTCTGTCACTGTCATTGTCAGTCTGTCGCTTTCTGCTCTTTCTGATTCCGATGCTTTAGCATAGTTGATGATGCAACAAAGTGCCCAAAATTAGAACTTCTAATAAAATTCGCAATGTTAAGAAGAGAGGAAATATTATAGCATTTCAAACACCAACTTAGTGTAGAGTTGGTGCAATTGAGGCTATCTTAAGCTAATCTATGTGAATTTCTCGCCCCAATAACTCTCTTTTGGAGAGTTATCAATAAGTATTTGAGGAACATACAAAAAGAGAGAATTATATTACTAAATGTTAAATTATACTTATATATATATTTTTTTTTTACAAAGGTAAATATATTAAACAAAGAAAACTGAAGATCTCACAGCCCGAGATCAAGGCATAACACCCAACAGGCAGACACAAGACAAGAAAATAGAGAGTAAATCAAGAAAACAAATTCGAGGCCGAGATAAACATAGGATCAGAGCTCAAGCAACAACTCCTAGGCCAAGTAGTACAACGAAAATAAGCGCTTTTAAAGTGCGCAAAAGGGCAGAAAACGACCAACCCACCCCCTCATAAACTCTAGCGTTACGCTCCCTCTAAATAAAGGAAACAGTCGAAGTTCATGCCAAACGCCACACACGACGACGAGCAGACTTCCAGCACTAATGTGACAGATCCAAGTAAGCTCAGTAGACCAATATGAAATCCAGTGAGAAGAACTAGCCTAGGCAATCATCCTAGACCAGACCTCCAAACTAAAAGGGCACTAAAATAACAGATGATCTCGGGTCTCAAAGCCATAACAAAACACACAGGAAACAGGAACAGACGAACTCCAACGACATAAGTGATCATGCGTAGCAAGCCGATCACGCACCGCCAACCAAGCAATGAAAGAATGCTTCGGAATGTTCCCACCGAACAAAAGCAAAGAGAACCAAGGAACAGGAGGCCGAGCCGGCCGCAACACATCCCACACACTCGACACTGAGAAAAGACTTGACGACCCCGAAATCCAAACGGGCACATCTTCCCTCCCAACCAAAACTGGCAAAGATGAAACCCCCGATGCCAGCGCCACGAACCATCAGGAAAAAGAAAATAAATAACCTTGGCCCGAGACAAGCTTGCAGCATCGTTGATAATTCGATCACCAAACCTCGGATAAATCGGACCCCCTGGAAGCCAAGCGTCATGCCAAATAAAACAATGTTGACCATCTCCAATCACAAACCGAACCAAAGGTCGAAAAGCATCCCCAGCAGAAAGAATACCTCACCAACACCAAGAGAAGCGAGGCGAGGCACGAACAGTCCAAATACACTCCCCTCGAAGAATATAGGCCTTCACCCAAGTCACCCATAGAGAGTCAGCCCGCGTAAAGATCAACAAGATTAGCTTCACAAGAAGCCAAGTGACATACACCAAATGAGTACACACCTCAGACAATGCCACCTTAGCCTTCGACCGCCCGCTATCACGACCTTTCCACAAGAAAGAACGCAGAATCTGCTCAACATCATGAACAACCAGCTGGAAGAAGAAACACACTGGCCCAATAAACCTGAAAACTCTGCAAAATCGACCCACTAAGCTGCAATCTGCAAGCAAAAGAAAGCACCCGAGCCGAACTCCAAACATGAGAGACAATTCGCTTAAGCAGAGGCTGACAATCACGATGAGAGAGCCGGGGCGGGAGGAGCGGAACCCCGAGATAACGCACAAAAAGCGAACCCATCGAAAAACCTAAGAAAGTCGCCAACTGCTCCACCTCAACATCAGGAAGACCAGCCCTAAAAAACGAGCTCTTTCGAGTATTCGCCACAAGCCCCACCAACTGTCCAAAAGAGGTCAAACCATCCTTAACAAAGGATAAAGAACTAAGATCCCCATGAGAGAAGATCTTTAGGTCATCTGCAAAACATAAATGAGTCAAACTAACCCTATCACAACTCTAATGAAACCGGAAACCCAACGACGACTTATTCAACATCCGAGACAACACCTCTATCATCATAACATAAATGTACGGAGATAGAGGATCCCCTTGATGCAACCTGCGACGACCAGGGAAGTACCCCTCAAGTGCACCATTTAAAGAGACCGAGAACACGGGAGAGGTAATACAAACTGAACCCAATTCACAAATCGAGGTGGAGTCTCAATAGCCAATAAAAGACCAAAGAGAAAATCCCAATGAACATAATCATAAGCCTTCTAAAGATCCACCTTTAAAACACACTGAGGACTCCCCTATTCAAATCATAACCCCCGACAAGCTTTTGACATAACAAAATATTATCCACAATACGACGTTCTGGAACAAACGTATACTGATTTTGGCTAACAAAGCTAGCGAGCTAAAACCTTCAAATGATTCACCAGTAACTTCGTAAATGCACTAATAAAGCACATTACAGCAGGAAATAGCCTCGAGGCACTAGGAGCTTTAGGAATAAGCGTGATAAATGTCACATTCACACCAAGAGGCAAGAACGAAGTATCAAAAAAATGTAACAGAGCGCTACAAAAACCATCCCTCACAACACTCCATGCTGCTTTAAAAAAAAACCCAACTGAACACCCATCAGGGCCAGGAGCCTTCCCATTATTTATAGAAAAAAAGACCTCCTTAACCTCTAAAGCGGTCACCGGACAACACAAGTCAATGCAGCACTCAATTGGCCAAATAAAATCAAGAATTCCCACAAGCCTATCAGTCAAATCACGATAGCCCACAGGCTTAGATACTAAGAGATCACGATAAAAACACACCAGCATCCGAGCAATTTCAGAACGGTCAGTAACCCGTTGACCTGCATCATCAGTCAAAGAAGCTAACTCATTCTGAACAACCCTGCCTCGAACCCTCCAATGGAAGAAAGCAGAATTTTGATCACCTAGAGAAAGCCACTGGACTCGAGACTTCTGACGAAGCAACGCCTCCTCTCTCCCAGCCCAAGCCCAAAACTCCTTCACTGTCAGCCTCTCCTCCTCCTGAGCAGAAATATACAAGGGGTCACCCAACAACATCGCCTGGACGGCCACAATTCGAGTACGCACCTCCCAAACACCCTTCTGAATATCACACAAAGGATGACCCAAACGACGCAACACAGGCTTAAGAGCTCTAAGATTTGAATAGAAGCTCAGAAGGGGAGAAACCTGCAAAAATGACTTCCAAGAGGCCTCAATAGAAGGAAGAAATTGCACATCAACAGCCCAATGGTAAAAAAACCTAAAAGGTGGTCGCCTCCTCGGAATAACAACACCTACAAAAAACACAAGTGGGCAGTGATTGATAACTCTCCTAAAGAGTGTTATTGGTGTCTAAAATTTGCATAAAATAGCTAAAGATAGCCTCATCTAGCCCCCATATTCATTTAGTAGTGCCTAATTTAGAAATTAAATCAAGGTTCTCCTATATAATGCTAGCGCTTATATAAATGATCTAATTTTGAGCATTTTGCTGCAGCTTTAATGATGCTACAGCATCGGGTCAGAAAGAGACAAAAAGCAGCAAGGTGGCAGTGAAAAGAAGCCTTACTTCAAGAAAACCTTTCCAACCATCCGAGAAAGTCAAGAGGAGAGAAAACCAGACAATTGTAGTTGAGAACAAAGTCGAGAACTCATGATCAGCTCCCTCTCTTCATCTTTTAGCATCTTTGTATTGTTTTTATATATTTTTTAATCTCCTTATGGCATTGTCTAGCTAAACACCTTGTGTAAGGGGGAGATGTTGTGAACTGGTTTTCTGGGCTGTAACTTTGTTGTTTTGCATTAATGATAGTATGTTTTGACTTGAAGTTCTTGTATGACTCTATTTTCAATGTGCTTGATCACCATGTTGAAATATCTTCTTAATAACCTTTGGAAAAATGTATTAAGGAGCGGAAAACTTCATCTCGACCTAGAATCTACTTGAGTTTAGAGTGTGGTAACTTAGGAATAAGCACCACCTAGCGTGGTTTAAAAAAACTGCTCTTATATGTTGTTATTATTTGTCTAAGAACTATAATGGTAGAAAATCTGGGGTGTTTGGAAGAACATCTTGTCTGTTTGACCACTGCATTACTCCATTAATGTTGCAGCATCGTTAAAGTAGTCCAGAAAGAGTCGTCGTTCTCTCCGCCTTACGCCTTTATTTCCATAAGAAGCTACTCGTTGATTGTTGATGTTTGTTAGCTCTAGCAAAAATTTACGTGTTTTTAAGGATATATTTAAACTGCCTGCATTACTGCTCATTTTAGCATTTATCCAAAAGAAAAATTATTTAGTTTAATGCATTGATTTCTAAGTGAATATTGAGTATTTGGGCACTTAGTCTCTATGGATTCGAACTTTTTATTACTTGCTGCGACGATTGTGTATACTTGCACATATAAGAATTGGTAGCATAATCAGAAGACAACAGTGATCAAAAACACATCACTCTCGAACCTGAACCTAAAAAATAGGCATGGATTCAACCCAGGCTGAATTGACCAAAACACGATCAAGCCGCTTCAGAATCAAACCGGTTCCCAACTTCTTATTAAACCATGTATACCACGGCCCGGACACATGAGGCTCAACAAGATCAGCCTGAAGCAACACCTCGTCGAACCGCACCATTTCTGTCATATCCAGATTACCACCCAAAACCTCCGACGAACTACGAATAGTATTAAAATCACCCATAACCACTCCAGAGCCAGACCACGACGAACAAATAGACACCAAAGATTCCCAAAGAGAAGCCTGCTACGAAGGGGAATTCGCTGTATACACACAAAGAACCTGAATCGAGATCTGAGAGACCCTGTCAAGGACCACCCCATGCACAAACTGGGAAGAAAGAGAAAGTGGAGTAAAAGCATAACGTCCCGGACGTCACAACACCCAAATCCGCCCTAGATCAGAAGAAGAGTAACTACTCACACATTTCCAATGACCCTGAAAGGGCCGAAAAATCGAATCAAAGTTACAACGCAAAACACGAGTTTCCACCAAACAACAGAACTCAACACCCACACTACTCAGAAATGAGCGGACCTCCTAGCCCTTTTACGACGGCATTCAAGAACCAAACCAGAAGTGCTCAGACCCGAAACTACAGCTAGAAAACCAGAACCAGCCAAGGCCCCAAGAGAGCCAACCATCACATCCTTAAACACGCTTGAATCAGCAGAGACCTCACCTGAAACAAGAACCCTACCTGCTCGAACACCGGTGCCCCCCAACACCCTCAGTAACCACAACTGGGGACACCAGAATCAGTATATTCTCCGAATGAGCTTTCCCCTTCGGCGCGGACGAATGTTGCAACACGGAAAGCTTTAACCCAGCGCCACTCGCCAAATTGAGTTTCCACATTGTGACCGAATACACAAAATCCCGAG
>NW_019104624.1:512074-533496 GCF_001995035.1 Momordica charantia
ATCACCTTGAACACAGGAGTAATCAGAGCAGGTCGATCACCTTAAACCCACCACGACCACGAACACAGCAGTGGTTAGGTGAGCGACGATGAACACCACCACAGAGTAGGTCGATCACCACCTCGAAAGGACGACGGCCGACGACTGCTACAATGAGCACCGGTGGATGATAACTCTCCTAAAGAGAGTTATTTGTGTCTAAAATTCGCATAAAATAGCTAAAGATAGCCTCATCTAGCCCCCATATTCATTGAGTTGTGCCTAAATTAGAAATGAAATCAAGGTTCTTCTGTATAATGCTAGCGCTGAGCATTTTGCTGCAGCTTTGATGATGCCACAGCATCAGGTCCAGAAAGAGACAAAAAGCAGTAAGCTGGTAGTGAAAGACTTCTCAACGAAATTCACCACAGTACCTGGAGGTTTCACCTAAGAGTGAGAGCTGGACCCCACAAGGCTTGTTTTGTTGCCCTAAAATCGGAGGGAGGTATAAATGCCAACAAGAAGAGAAGCCTCCACACACACAAGACAATTCCATTTCATTCTTCCAATCACTCAGCTCTCACTTCAAGAAAACCTCTCCAACCGTCTGAGAAAGTCAAGACGAGAAGAAAACCAGAACTGTAGCTGAGAAAGAAGTCGAGAACTCTTGTTGGGAGCTGATGATCAGCTCCCTCTCTTCATCTTTTAAGCTCTTTGTATTGTTTTTATTCCTATATTTTTGGATCTCCTTATGGCATTGTCTAGCTAAACACCTTGGTAAGGGAGAGATGTTGTGAACTCGTTTTCAGGGCTGTAACTTTGTTGTTTTGCATTAATGATAGTATCTTTTGACTTAAAGTTGTTGTATCACTCTATTTTCAATGTGCTTGATCACCATGTTGAAATATCTTCTTAATAACCTTTGGAAAAATGTATTAGGGAGCGGAAAACTCCATCTCGAGCTAGAGTCTACTTGATTTAGAGTGTGGTAACTTAGAGATAAGTACCACCTAGCTTGGTTAAAAACTGCTCTTTTATGCTGTTATTGTTTGTCTAAGAACTCTAATGGTAGAAAATCTGGGGTGTTTGGAAAAGCGTCTTGTCTGTTTAACCACTGCATGTACTTCATTAATGCTGCATCATCGTTAAAGTAGCCCAGAAAGAGTCGTTCTCTCCTCCTTACGCCCTTGTTTTCATAAGAAGTTACCCATTGATTGTTTATGTTTGTTAGTTCTAGCGAAAATTTACGTGTGTTTAAGGATATATTTAAACTGCTTGCATTACTATTCATTTGAGCATTTATTCAAAAGAAAAATTATTTAGTTTAATGCATTGATTTCTTAAGTGAA
The DNA here is from genome assembly GCF_001995035.1 of Momordica charantia. The sequence continues at coordinate 513,403 of NW_019104624.1, forward strand.
TATTAAGTGTTTGGGCACTTAGTCTCTGTGGATTCGAACTTTTTATTACTTACTGCGACGATTGTGTATACTTGCACATATAGGAATTGGTAGCATAATTTGTAGACAACAGCGGACGACAGCACAAAATAGGGACTTTAGGAACCCACCATCGGTTTAACGAAAAATAGCAGGCCAGAAACCGATCACCACAAACGATCACCACGATCAATACCCTAGAAAGACGACAGCCGGCGACTGAAACCCCATCGTCATCGACCACACACCGGAAACGGGGAAGACAACGAAGATGGAAGACATAGAAGAGAGAGAAGAGAGAAAAAAGTCAAAATCAGTCGAAACCCTAGTTTTTTAAAATTAATTGAAACGTCTTTAATTTCTCCATTTGTTTGCTGATTTTTCAATTTAACTTATATTTAGTTGATCGTTAACACTATTTAACGGAATTTATTTGCAAGGTACTGAGTCTACCAATTATAAAGTTCTTTTATAATTGAAAAAACTAATTTTATAATTATTTTTGTTCTAAAATTTAATTTCTATAAAAATTATTTAATATAGATTTAGAATAAAAATATAACACTACTGTTTTACAACTTCTACAAACTAGTCTATAGTCTATAGTCTATAATCTATATAAAAGGCACCATGTGGAAAACTTTTTATGCCAAATTTACCCTCTCATTATAACTATTTTCACTCTATATTTGGTGACAATTTTGTCCTTGAATATATTTTCCCTTTTACCTCTGTTAATTTAAAAAGAATCATTTTAATAAACAAGAATTAAGGTTATGAATGGATGATTTGATTTTAAATATTTAAGCACTAATCTATTATTTTAGTGTGAAAATTCATTGAATGATTGAAAAGTCCATTAGACTTCTCAAACTATTAAACTTCCTCATTCTTTGTCTGCCCCTCCCGATCCTTTCATATTCTTCTACTTCCATATAAAGGATTTCTCCCGTCTTTCCTGTTGGCAACAAAAGATCAAGAGGTGAACGAAATAGACTGAAAAATTTCCAGTTGGTGTGAAGGTAGGGGGATTTTATTCTCCTGCTTTTACAACCGAGAATGGCAACGTGCATATGTGTGATCAAAAAGAATTTTTTTATGCCAAATTTACTCTCTCATTATAACTCTTTTCAATCTTTCTTTGGTGACAATTTTGTCCTTTAAATATATTTTTTCTTTTTACCTCTATTAACTTAAAAAAATCGTTTTAATAAACAATAATTAAGGTTTTTTGATAAACAAAAATTAAGGTTACGAATGGATGATTTAGTTTTAAATATTTAAGCATTAATATATTAATTTAGTGTGAAAATTCATTGAATGATAAGCCTATTAGACTTCTCAAACTATCAAACTTCCTCATTCTTTGTCGGCCCTCTCCATCCTTTCATATTCTTCTACTTCCATATGTAAATATTTCTCCTCTTTTTCCTGTTGGCAACAAAAAATTAAGAGGTGAACGGAATGGACTGAAAAATTGCAGGTTGGTGTGAAGGTAAGGAGATGTATATGTTGGAATTCATTTAATTAATTTCATTAAATGGGTAACAATTTATGATAAATTAAATGTACTATGGGAAAAAGTTGTCTAATTACGACCCATAAACTTCCTATATGTGGTGTGGCCCGCTGAGCAGATACCAACCCGTTGATTTAGGGGATTATGTGGAACCCTAGAATCAACTTATAAATACAGGCTATGGTCTCCAATATACAATGCTCCTTTAGTCTCTTATTCCTCATATAATAGAGACTATTGCCCATCTTTGTTTAAAGCTGCATAGTTGAGGAAGACCCAAACCACGCAGATATTACTACATGAATTTGAAATTTCTACTCATGGATTTAGGTAATTCGAAATAACTTATAGTTTTTTAGCCTACTCCCATGCATTGATCCTATATTAAAGTTTTTGTTTTCTAACGAGTGGTATCAGAGCCAAGTTTTGCATGGTTGTTTGCTAAATATTTAATTGCTGTTTATGAATAAATTTGTTGGTTGTTTCCTTAGTTAAATTTATTATGAAACAGCATGAAATCTAAATTATTATAACTATTTGGATTGATCCGACAATTTTAAATTATTTAATTTGAAAATTGTTTTAATTGATTGTCGATTGATTTGATAAAGGTTAAGATATATGTTCTTCCTAATTTTATCAATTCGATCATACCATAATTGAATTAGTTACTCTTTATAAAAAAATTAAAGTGGCGTGAAGTGCTGCATTTGAAGAATTTGTTATTGTTAAAAAAAAATAGAGTTTGCGGCACTCCATGAAGAATTTGTTATGGTTAAAAAAAACAAATAAAATTTGGAGTGCTGCATAAGGCTACTGTGCTAGGGTTTTATCGTAGCACATAAAGACAATTGTTGCAGTGGGCTGATTATTTATTTTGTTTTTTTTCCATTTTTGATTAGTATTTTATATATTTATAATCTGTTATAAATATTTTGGGCATAAAAGGTATGGAGGACGGTTTATTTTTCCCTTTTAAATTGTGCTAATTAAATGTTGACTACTATGGTCAATAAATTTATATTTCATTTATTGGTAGCACAATTTATCTAATTTCTTTGAATGTTTTGGTGTGTGAAATATGCTACCAAAGTAGTCTCTATTCTATAAATTGGAACATTTAAAGTTTTAGATGTAGTGTATTTGTTATTTATGCGAATTGTGATTGGCCCAAAGGAAGGTTGCAATTTGGCCAAACAACAAACACACATGCAATAATAAATATGGATAACATAAGGTTATGTCCTTGAAGTTGTTAGTCGGCCCAAAGGAAGGCTATCATCTAAAAGGAATGAGTTTTTAATGTTTTATTATTGTACTGAGAGTATCACTAGCAAATTAACATTTTTTGTCCAAAGACTGAATGTAAATGTTGCATTAGGTATCTCACTTGTCCTCATAAAGTTTATTTAGAATGTCATGAATATTTATATATATCTGTGTGACATTACTTACTATATTGAGCTTGTGTTCTTTATACAGTTAAGGTTGCTAATTCTGATAATATGTCCACTCAAGTCAACAACATTCTTAGACTGAATGGGGATAATTTTAAGGACTAGAAAGAAGACATCCAGATAGTACTTGGATGTATGGATTTAGACCTTGCATTAAGGGTAGATCATCCTACTTCAACTGAGGAAAATCCTAATAAAGTTGAAATTGAGAAGTGGGATAGGTCTAATCACATGTGTCTAATGATCATGAAGCCCTCAATTCTAGAAATATTTAAAGGCTCTATTGTTGAGGGAACGAATGCCAAAGGCTTTCTAAAGGAAATGGAGCAGTACTTTACCAAAAACAATAAGGCAGAGGCGAGTACCCTTATGGCAAAACTCACCTCTTCAAGATACGTTGGTAAAGGAAACATAAGGGATACATAATGCAAATGTCAAATGTTGCAACAAAACTTAAGGCACTGAAGTTGGAAGTTTCTGAAGACATTTTAGTGCATTTGGTTTTGAACTCTCTTCCAGCAAAGTATAGCCACTTCAAGGTGAGTTACAACACTCAGAAGGATAAATGATCCTTGAATGAGCTAATCTCTCACTTTGTTCAAGAGGAAGAGAGGATGCAACGAGAGAAGATAGAAAGTGTTCACATGGCTTCTACCTCAAAGATTGTAAAGAGAAAGAGAGTGAATAATGTTGCGGAATCTTCTAAGCAAAAAAAGGAAAAGAAACAGGATTCAGGACCTGCTTGTTTCTTCTGTAAGAAGACTGAACACATGAAAAAACAATGTGCCAAATATGTTGCATGGCTATTGAAGAAGGGTATGTTTCTCTTCCTTGTTTGTTCTAAGATTAATCTAGCTTCTTTACCTATGCATACGTGGTGGGTAGATTCAGGTGCTACTATTCACATAAGTGTATCTATGCAGGGTTGCATTTGGAGCCGACTGCCAAGTGATGCTGAGGCTTTCATCTACGTGGCTGACGGCAATAGGGCAAAAGTAGAACCAATGGGAATATTTAGATTATCTTTAGGAACTGATTTTCATTTGGATTTGTTTGAGACTTTTGTTGTTCCGTCATTTAGACGGAATTTAATTTCTATTTCTTCATTGGACAAATTTGGTTATTCTTGTTCATTTGGAAATAACAAACTAAGTCTTTTGCATAATTCAAATATTATTGATACTGGTTCATTGATTGATAATTTATATATGCTTGATAATGTTCCTTTTGATAATGAAGCATGTTTCATCACGCGGTACAAAGCGAAAATTAAATGAAAATTCTGGTGCATTATGGCACAAACGATTAGAACATATCTCTAACACTAGAATTAAGAGACTCGTGGATGAAGGAATTCTTGATTCACTTGACCTAATAGATCTTCAGGTTTGTGTTAATTGTATAAAAGGAAAAGAAACAAACAAGAGGAATATAGGTGCTGAAAGAGCTAAAGAAGTCCTAGAACTTATACAGACTGATATATGTGGACCATTCCCTACGGCTTCATGGAATGGACAACGGTATTTTATCACGTTCATTGACGATTATTCAAGATACTACTACCTATGTTTAATTCATGAGAAATCTCAAGCTCTGGACATGTTCAAATCTTTTAAAGTAGAAGTTGAACTTCAACTTAACAGGAAGATTATGTTGGGTGTGTTGCCCTAAACTCGTAGTTTGTATTTTGTAAACACAAATGTCTATTTAATAAATTTATACAATAAATTTGTTGTTGAATCATAGCTTTTCATTGTCCAAAATCCAATAAACTAAACATCCAATGTTATTTTTGATGTAATCGGGATAGTATATATACTGGGTATATAGTTGATATACGGGTATATATTTGATATACCCCTGATATATGAATGGAGATAATGTCCCGTGAATAACCTAAAGGGTCTATAGTATATGGATAAGGTTGGGTACCTTATCCTAGCAACACTATGGATACGACCTACTCTGTAAAGGTTACAGACGACTCGATCCAGGTCGTTCGTGTAGAGACATGCGAGTGAGGGTATCCTATACAATGATTTTGTATAAGACCGGACCACGAAATAGGCAATCTTTAGATGTAATACCGTTAACTAATAGGTTGTTATTTCTTAGGATGACCAGGCAACTCATTCTCAATCTTGAGTGAGTTATGGACTCCTGCCCATGAGGGCTCGTCCTTTGATCTGTATGAGTGAGAGTGGCCCGAGTCGCCGACTCAACATTCCTACCATTTTGGGGACGAGATCGAGTGGGGAGCTGGGAACATAACTTCACAAGATGAAATTCACTCCTCCCCGACTTTAAGGGAGTAGATGAGTGTTCCCTTAAATGCTGACTCCGGGACTTGAACAAGGGGCCCCACCCTCTCATTGGCCGAGAGAGACTTCCGGTTATTGGTTATACCATAACCGGGTTGTTCATTAGAGGAGCAGTGGTGTTTAAGGAGTAAGATGTAACTCATGGGTAAAATGGTAATTTGACCCATCTTGAGTTACGAACACTCGTGAAGGATTGACTCGTCATTAATGGTCGTATATCCATGGACACGAAAACATTCTGCAGTGAGAAGAGTGCAACTACGGGTCTTTAGTGGAATGACCCGTAGTTAACAAATCTAGATTAACTCGGTCAATGAGTTTGACCGATTAATCTTGCATCGTTGGAGCTTCGGATCTATAGATCCATTAGATCCCCTTGCTAGCTCATAACGGGTAAAACGAGGATCAAGTTTTTGGAAGAATTTGAATTGTTCAAATTATTTAAGGGATTATATGTATATTGATACATTATAATATATAGTTAATTGTGAATTAAAACTATATATTATGAGAGATATTATTTGAATGAGATTCAAATAAAATTAATATGAATAAGATTCATATGAAAACTATAGGTTAAAAATAATGTGCATAAGATGTACATTAAAACTATAGGTTATACGAGAGAAATGTTTTAGAATATGATTCTAATTTTATAATAAATAATTAAGTGTTAATTATTTATGTATATATATATTTATTAATTATTAATTGGATTAATAATTAATTATATTTATTAATTAATTTGATTAATTAATTATATATATATTAATATATATATATATATATATATTATTTAATAATAATAATATTAAACTCCCCTGCAATATTGTAGGGGAGTGGGAGGTTGCTGTGACGTGGGGAGTTACCCCACGTCATTGTTCTTCCTCTTCATGGGTTGGAGAAAACAAAACAAAAACACAGAAAAGAAAACTCCCACCATTTTTTTTTCTCTCAAGAGCTCTCTCAATCTCTCCCTCTCGTTCCAAAGAAATTCTCCCACAAGAACGATCTCGTTCCCAGAGGATAGCGAGGAAGGCTCGGTGGTGGTGTTCGTCGGAAATTTGTTGAAGAAACGTTCTTCAAAGGTATTGAGTTTCCACTGTATTTTCCTTCTTTCAATTTCGGTTTTATATCCCAAAAATCAGCAATGAAGATCCGCTTCCGCTCCGAGATTCACATCCCTTCAGATTAAAACGATCAGATTTGACCCTGAAGGAGAATATTATGGTCGATATGATGGATCAGGTGAACAACATCGAGAACCCTTTGAACAATGTGACATAGTTCCTCAGTACACGATGCCTGGAAAACCTAGCATGAATGGAGTTGCTGAGAGGTGAAATAGGACTCTTAAAGATATGGTAAGAAGTATGATTGCTCATTCTTCTTTGCCAGAGTCTCTTTGGGGAAAAGCATTAAAAACCGCAGTGTACATACTTAACAGAGTACCTAGAAAAGTAGTAAACAAAACCCCATATGAGCTGTGGACAGGAAAAAGACCAGCCTAAGGCATTTACATATTTGGGGATGTCCAGCGGAAGCAAGGCTTTATAAGCCAAATGAAAAGAAACTGGACTCAAGAACCATAAGCTGCTACTTTGTTGGGTATGCTGAGTGCTCTCGGGGCTTTAAGTTCTATAATCCCACTTTAAGAACCTTTTTCGAGACGGGAAATGCTCGATTTCTTGAGAATATTGAGTTTGAGGGGAGAAATGAAAGTAAAGATGTTGTATTTGAAGAAGAAAATGCTACTATCAGGAATGATGTGGTTACTTCACCTACAATTATCAGTAAAGTAGTTTTAGATAATGACACTCAAGATGAAGTTCCAACACTTGATGTCATTATCTCTCAAGACAACACTGAGGACACATCACCCTTCCCTATAGATCAACCTCAACATACTCAAGAAGTGTCATTAAGAAGATCCACTAGAGAAAGAAGAAGTGCAATACCAGATGATTAATTGTATTTCTTCAAGAACATGAGGATAGCATTGGCCTTACAGAAAATGATCCTATCAATTTTCAACAGGCAATGAAAAGTTCTAAGGTAGATAAGTGGATTGAGGCTATGCAAGATGAGATGAAATCCATGAGTGACAATGGCGTTTGGGATCTAGTTTTGAGATGAAAGATCTTGAGATGAAAGAATTGGCAATGCCTGTTTTGTTTTGGGTATACAGATACTGCAAGATCGTTCTCAAGGTATCTTAGGGTTATCACAAAAGAGTTACATTGATAAAGTATTGAGTAGGTATGACATGAATGGATGTCAGCTAGAAGATACACTCGTAGCTAAAGGAGACAAATTCAGTTTGAATCAAAGCCCTAAAAGTGATCATGAAAGGAGTGAGATGCAAAAGATTCCATACTCATCAGTCGTAAGGAGTCTTATGTACGCTCAAGTTTGCACCCGGCCTGATATAACTTTTATAGTGGGAATGCTAGGCAGATATCTGAGCAATTCAGGTATGCAACACTGGAAAGCAGTCAAGAGGGTTATGAGATATTTGCAAAGAATGAAAGATCACATGCTCACATATCGGAGATCAGATAATATAGAGATCTTTGGCTTCTCTGACTCTGATTTTGCTGGATGCTAAGATAGCAAGCAGTCCACATCTGGGTATATCTACATGATGGCAGGAGGAGCCATTTCATGAAAAAGTGTCAAGCAATCACTTGTAGCTCCTTCAACAATAGCAGCAGAGTTTGTGGCGTGCTATGAAGCATCAAATCATGGAATATGACTTAGGAATTTTGTCAGCACTTAAGATAATTGACAGTATTGAAAGACCATTGAAATTTACTGTGACAATAATTCAACAGTGTTATATTCCAATCACAACAGGAGCTCGACAAAGTCAAAACATATTGACATAAAGTATCTTGTTGTTAAGGAGATAGTTCAAAATAATTTGATAACTATAGAACACATAGGAACATATAACATGCTAGCAGATGCTCTCACCAAAGGCTTAGTACCTAAGGTCTTTCATGATCATGTAGCCCGTATGAGTGTCATTTCAGTAGATAATGCCTTGGTTGAGTGGGAGTAATTTTAATTACAGCTATGTTGTTTTATATTTTTACTGCAGAATAAAGATGATGGTTTATTTGAACTCACAATGAATATGTATTTATATATATGTTTATTGCGTTGATCTCTATAAAGTATGATTAGGACCAGTTGAGAATAGACATGAATAGATCACTATGAATGTAATTCTCATGCTGCTCTTCGACACTTCATCTATGTCATCAAGTATATTTGGTGTGGTGATCATTGAAGGTTGAGTTGCGCTTTTACATGTGACAAAAGCTACCTTGGTCCCACATTGGTATACAAGATAGACTAGATTGTAATTAAAGAAAGTGTTTTTTTTAATAGTATTTGGTTGTGCACTAAAAGTCGAAACTTATATGATTTGTCGTAGAATTCTGTTACCCAAGTGGGAGATTGTTGGAATTAATTTAATTAATTCCATTAAATGAGTAACAATTTATGATAAATTAAATGTACTACTATTCATGGGAAAAATAAGTGGTCTAATTAGGGCCCATAAACTTCCTATATGTGATGTGACCCGCTGGGCAGATACCAGCCCGTTGATTTAGGGGATTATGTGAAACCCTAGAATCAACTTATAAATACAGGGTTATGGTCTCAATATACTATGTTCCTTTAGTCTCCTATTCCCCATCTAATAAAGAGTATTTCCCATCTTTGGTCTAAAGCTGCATAGTTGAGGAAGACCCAAATCACGCAGGTATTGCTACAGGAATTTGGAATCTCTACTCGTGGATCCAGATAATTATAGTTCTTAGCCTACTCCCATACATTAATCCTATATTAAAGTTTTTGTTTTCTAACAGTATATATACATAGTGGGCTGAGGAAAAACTTTTTACGTCAAATTTATCCTCTCATTATAACTCTTTTCACTCTTTCTTTGATGGCAATTTTGTCCTTTGAATATATTTTTTCTATTTACCTCTATTAATTTAAAAAGAATAATTTTAATAATCAAAAATTAAGGTTTTTAATAAACAAGAATTAAGTTTAGATGATTTAATTTTAAATATTTAAGCACTAATCTATTAATTTAGTGAAAAATCGATTGAAAAGCCCATTACTTCTCAAACTATTAAATTCCTTCATTCTTTTCCAAATTCATTGAATGATTGAAAAACCCATTACTTCTCAAACTATTAAATTTCTTCATTCTTTGCCTGCCCTCTCTCCCGATCCTTTCATATTCTTCTACTTCCATATATAAAGATTCCTCTTCACTTTCCTGCTGACAACAAAAAATCAAGAGGTGAACGAAATGGACTGAAAAATTGCCCATTGGTGTGAAGGTAGGGGGATTTTATTTCTCCTGCTTTTACAACTGACAATGGCAACGTGCATATGTGTGATCAATAGAATTTATATTCTATAGAGAGGAGCTCGGAAGACGAAAACCTCGGTATTAATAGGAAGTTTATGGCAGCTATTGGTTCTTTTTTTTAATTATCATTGTTCACATTGGGAGAGATTGGAGAGAGCATTCAGTTCAGACGGCACGAGATGGAATCAAGTTATTTACTTTTAGAAAGCGATCATACAATACTTATAAATTGTGCATGTACAATACCCTGAACTATGTTTACAAAGGAAAAAAATTCAAATTTTATCCCTCTCAATTTCATCAAATTGAATCACAGAAGGAGAATTCTTTTAGGAATCTTTTCCTCTCAGTATAATAAAAAATGATCAATTTTACGTACTGCACATGTTACTCACTAATATAACTAAAAGGTTATGATGATAAAATTGTTATTTTCATTGTGGAAAAAATTGTTATTTATGATTTTTTTCTTTCACATTTAGATATGAAATTCTATTTTCCACCAAAATCCAATAAAATCTACTGGGTTTCAAACCAGATTAGGAGTTTAAAATCATGAAATTTAAAATCTATTAAAATTCATTCTATTCCAAAAAAAAAAACCGGCCCGACCCGAATTGAATACGGGTTTTTATTTATTTATTTATTATTATTTTTAATCGCTCTCATCTCTTCATTCTCTTCTAACCGGATTCTTTTCCTCCGTTTTTTTTCCTTCCCATCCGAAAACCTTCCCCTTTTTATGTATCTTCGTCTGAATCCCATCTTCCCCTCTTCTTCTCTCTCTCTTACATCTTTGTTCTGCACAATATCCTCTTTTCATCCTCAGATTTCTGATTCTTGTTTGTTGTTGCTTAATGCTTGTTATGGGGCTGGGTAACCACGACGATGCGGTGGCGGAAGACGGCGATTATAGCGACAGAGGATGTGGCGACGGCGGTGGGAAGTCGTTTGGTTCTGTCGCGTGCTCGATCTACCTCGAGGTTGTCGCCGATTCAGGGGATAGATCTTGGGCTAAGCTTCAATGTGGCCAACAATTTGATCTTGGTCTGTTTCTGAGTTCTAATCGGAGTTAAAAAATTTTAAACTATAATTTCTTAAACAAAAATATTTGTCCCTATCACCATCACAAAATAATAATATTAATCATACAAATAATTTATCATTAAAAAATTGGTTACAGGCTTTGTTTTTATTCTAATCAAAGCTGTACGATCGATGCAGCTTCCTTCGTGCTCCTTCTGAGGTCAAACCCAATTATCCAGCCATGTCTTCTATCTTCTGAACCTCTCTTGTTTTCTTCATACAGTAATTCAGTGAGAAAAGCCTCTAGTTAGAAGAATATCCAGCCACAATTACACGGTGATCGGAGCTGTACATATACTGGAAAAACCCAGTTGATGAGGTCGCTGGAAGACATGGAATTGATCACTAGATCAACACAGCTGATAAGTTGACGTGTTTAGTTATCGAGTTTGTCAATCAAATGGAGAGAGCTTGGTTAAGGCAGAGAAGATGATGAGAAGATTTTATCCGATTGTTCAACTATTTATCTTCATACTCGTTCTTCCAACTACCGCACAAGAAGGTTAGTGTATTTGGTCGGAGATAATTAAATTGTCCTCTCCCTTCCCATCTTATGAAAATTTTCTTCGCTTTTTTTTTCTCGAAGGATATGCATAACACCAAGAAGTTAGGTAGCCTAATTTATTATCCTTATTTTCTTTTATCAACTTTATATATATGTGATGATAATTTTAGGTAGATACATGGCAATATTGTTGTCAAGTTTGTATATATAATCTCCAAATAATCTCCAAATGGAGATGTAGGTGAAATATTGATAGAAGCAGATGGAATTAAAACGATCAAATCGTTTGTGGTTTAGTTATTGACTTGATGCACGATCCCGATTTCTGGGCCGCTTGGGTGTCACTCGAGTGCCATGTACGCTTTCGTCTCTATGTAGTCTACACATAAAAATCTTGCACTAGTGCGATGCTTTCTATCGAATGCATTATGATACTTTTAGAATTCAAGTAGGGACAAACATATATGAAGCAGAAAAAATAAAAGAGCAAGAAGAGATTTTATTTGAGAGTTTGTGCTACTGGAGAGAAAGGTGTACATGACACCTGAGTGGCATCTAAGCGGACCTCACTCAAAAATTGGCATCAGCAGCATCCATAAGATTGTTTATTTGTTATTTCGTCCTCTCCAATTTTTTCTTCTTTTCCTTACAGAATATAAAGGGTTCCTTTTGGGCCTCAGCTACTATTTTATATAATTCATTATTGTAACATTATTAAGGTAAAATTTTATTGGTGGGTGATAATGTAGGTTTTGTGAGCCTAGCATGTTGTGCCGATTCAAATTTTACAGATACAAGTACAGGCATTGTTTGGACACCAGATTCCCATTGGTTCCCAAATTCATCTAGTTGCATAAACATAAGCAATAATGCCAAGTCTCGCATCTTTGGCAAAGCGTTGGGCAAAAGATCTTGTTATCGTATAAGCACTGTCAAAGGCCAAGAATATGTTATAAGGGGTACGTTTCTGGTGAAGGAGTCGAGCGCAAGCGGGGACTCATATTTTGGTGTTTATATCGGTGCTACGCTACTGGATTTAGTGAGCTCATCCCAAGACTGGGTGGTTGAGGGAAGCTTCAAAGCTGAAAGGAAGTATGTAGACTTTTGCTTGGAGAAGGAAAAGGGAGAGCCTTATATATCCTATCTTGAACTTAGGCAACTTCATGACTTCCGGTATCTCTCAAGGTTTCCATCTCACGCTTTAAAATTGATTACCAGACTTAACCTGGGGGAACCCCGATTCAACATCAGGTATTTGCTTCCTACTTTTCAAAAATTAAACAAGGGATCATTTATTAACCTTCCCTTTTGTTTCTAATTTGATTACCTCAAGATTTGATAACTACATTTTGATAACTACATGCTCGTTTGGTAACGTTCCTTTCTCGTTTCCAATTTTCTTGAGAAGTTTATGCATTTTACGACTAACCATGTTTATTTTTTCTCATTTTTTAGAAACATTATCAAAATTGCATATAAATTTTAGAAACAACCAAAATAAATTTCTCCTTTCTTGTTCCTATTTCCAAATTTGTTCCACTAACGTAAATAAAAAAATTGTTCTATCATACTTGAATTGGAGCTATGCAATTCATTTTTCTTTATTAGAAATGAAGAAATAAGAAACATGAATGTTACTAAACGAGTCCTACCTTTCTTGTTTCTCATTTTTTTCCTCATTTTTTAGAAACATGTTCAAAATGGTATAGAAACTTTGGAAATAATGAAGACAAGTTTGTTTCTTGAACCTATGGGAATTGACATTCCAAAGGTCATGCAGTTCTATTTTTATTTATTAAAAAGGAGGGAAAGGACCTAATGTACCTCCCAATTTTAATATCATGTCTACTGCCTATGATTAATAAAATTCGGATTCAAAAATTAATTATATATGCAAATGAGAAAAAAAAATCATTCTAAATATGTTCCAATATCAATGAATAGTGTAGGTAGGTAATTTGACCCAAAATAATAATATCTAGCATAAGCTAAAAATATTTGTACATATATTACAATTTTCCCATACATCTATTAGTGATACAAGTATATAACTTTATCACTTATGTAAATAAAAAGTATATTTAAATATAGCAAAACGGTTCGCCACTCGTTACAATTCCCCTAAAAAAGAATTCTTATTGCTTAGTACAAATCTTTCCCTTAAGAGAGATCTAACAAGAGAATGAGTTAAAAAAACCTTTTAACTTATGGAAAAAACTTTCTTCCTCAATTCGTTGCATATGGACAAGTGGACCATGCATGAATTATACAAAATAAAAATAAAAAACATTTGTAGGCAAGAATTCAGGAGAGAAGTTTTGTCCTTTTAACTTATTTTTCACACAAATTTGTACAATATTTCTAAGAATGGAAGTATAGTCAAGTTTTGTCTTTTTTCTTATTTCTTTTGAGTCGGGTAAGATTGAGATTTGAACTTCCAATTTTTTTTTTGTTGATAATATCTGCTTTAACTAATAGAGTTATATACTTAGGTTGACAAGTATATTCGATTACTTGTTGAAATGAATTCAGTTCTTATCAAAAAAAAAAAAAAAGAGAAATGGATTCAGTTCATCCTTAAATATTACTACTTATTTCTAATATGTAAGTTTCAAATGAATTCATTTTAAATGTCACAAAATTTAACAAATTGAAAATTTGATAACATATAATCTTGTGTTAAGGAGATAGTTTTCATCTTAACATTCAAAATGAAAGTAGAAATGGATGATATGATAAAAACTATAAACTCTATTATGTAATAGTCAAAGATTTTAATAAATCATGAATTAAAGATGAGTTTATACGAATATTTAACATAGTATTAAGATCTCACATTGAAAAGACAAAGGATTAACTTGCTCAAATGAGCATCCGGTCAAAAAATAATATTTGGCCAAGATTAATGAGTCCAAAAAATCACCATCCTTAGGGGCATGTTAAGATTAAACGTTCCAAAATATCTATTTTAGACTCTGATTATTATTATGTGGTCAATTGTTTGAATCCTTATATATTTATATTATCATAGTAATATAGGTGTTAATCAACTTAAACACAGTCAAACTTGTAAAACATTATAACCTGAAGGGTAGAGGATTGAATCTCACTCACACATATTTGTTATACTAATATTTTTAGTTATTAGAAATAAGTCGCATTTGAAAATTAGCGACTCTACTGAGGCAAACATTCTTCCAACTAAATATGCCCTAGAAATGGCATAGATAAAATCAGCTTAATTTCAGCTTGAGTGAGCATAAATTTTATGTTTTTGTTTTCTTTTCCAACTCCAGGTACCCAGATGACTTGAGCGATAGAATTTGGCAACCATCAACGTATTCTCAAAATATAGCTCGTTTATTATCAGAGCCCAATATCAATATCTCCGATGCTTCGCTTGGCGTTCCTTTGGAAGTCCTCCGAACTGCTCTTACTCATCCCACCCACCTGGTTTTCCTCCACGATGACCTCGACACAGCAACTTACGAGTATCGTATCTTCTTTCACTTTGTTGAGCTCAACAGGACTGTTAAATCCGGCCAAAGATTGTTCGACGTTTATATAAATAGTGAAAAGAAAGCAACCAACTATGACATTTTAGCCCATGGGTCCAACTACAGGTGGGAATTTTATGATATTCTGGCCAATGGGTCACTTAATTTGACCTTGGTTAAGGCCTCAATCGGGTCTGAGTTAGGACCCACTTGCAGTGCTTATGAGATCATGCAGGTACGTCCATGGATTCTGGAGTCTGACGAGGGGGATGGTAAGATTAAGTTCTGTTCAGTTTTGAAAGAAAATGTTAGATTTGTTTTTTCTTTTAACATTTTTAATTTATTACTAATTGGCCAATCTGCGTCACTTCATCCATTTTTGTCTTCCCAGTGGAAGTAGTTTTGGAGGTGAGGGATGAGTTGTTGGTAGCTAACCAACAAAACGAAGTCTTGGGTAGTTGGTCAGGGGATCCTTGTCTTACGATTCCCTGGGACGGTCTGACGTGCGACTCCATCAATGGATCCTCAGTTATCACCAAACTGTTAGTAGTTCCATACTATTGTTCTCAAGTTGTCTTGTGCTAATTTAACTGTGCTGTTGTTAAATACCTCGAGTTGGACAAAATAAATGGAAAATTTTGATAGTGGCAGGATTTGATCTCAGAATCTCTTACCTGCCTTACTAAAGTTGCAGAATTTTGAGCTATTAAGTTGGTTTCATTAAATCATATAAATTACTTCTTCTGGTTCTCCCTAGTTAATGAAGTGGCTATTTCCAGTTATTGATTATGTTTGGTGTAGGCCTTTACCATATTACCTTTTTTTTGCAATTTTCCAGGGACCTCTCTGCACATAAATTCAAAGGATTGTTTCCCGACAGTTTATCTAAGCTGGCCCATTTACAAACTCTGTATGGTTCACTCAACATGTGTTGTATTTTGGTCGTTAATGTTTAGGTGACTAAACGAAGTTTAACTTCAGAATGTTCTTTTTGTGAAATGCAGGGACCTCAGCAACAATGACTTCACCGGAAGCCTCCCATCATTTCCCGCTTCTTCAGTGTTGATATCAGTGTAATAAGCTCTGATGTTTATTTATTTGGTTATGGACCGCCCTTTAACTCCCTCAATATAGATTTATGAGGAAGGAATTATGTTGCAGATAACTTTGTTGAATATATTGTGTTTCACAATCTGTACACAATACTTGATTTCCCTAAATGGTTCCAATTATTTTTTTTTTAATTATTTTCGTCCTAAATTCTAGTGAGGACAAGTTGAAAAATCAAAATATGCATCAGAAGCTAAGAGAAATTTTCATTTTCATTTTCCCTCAATTTTCATATCCAGGGATCTGAGCCACAATAATTTTAGGGGAGAACTTCCTGAATCTCTTGCTTTGTTACCACATTTAAAAACATTGTAAGTTGTTTCAGAGTATTGTGCAATCTTCTTTAGCATCCAAAATTTGTATAATTTAACTTCTGCAAACTATAGCCACTGCCTCAATTAAATCATGAACCGTTGTTATGAATCTGCTTCTGTTATCAGTGTTCTGATTTATGTGTAGAAATTTTGGCTGCAATCCTTACTTTGGCAAGGAGCTTCCACCCAACTTCAATATGTCGAGACTTAATACAGAGTAAGAGTTATTTTATCCACAATCATATAGGTCAAAATACCATTTACGATGCGAGACATATCAACCAAAACTAAAGATCTTATCTCATTTCAGCTATGGAATGTGTGATCATTCAGCATCAACATTTCCGAAACAAGGAATTATCATAGGGACTGTTGCAAGTGGATCAGTTCTTTTTACTGTTATTATTGGTGTCATTTATGTATACTGTTGCAGACATAAATTTGCATTTAAAGGGAGATATGTTATGAAAAGAGAACTTATGGCAAAAGGTGAGATGCTTTCCTACCACTTAATGACTCATATCTTAAGATTTACAGAGATAAAATGATTGTTGTTTCTAGATATTGAAAGAAAAGAAAAATCATTGTACACCATTGTCAAATTGATTGTGCAAAGTTCCACGAGGAAGACGTGCATGAAATTTAACTGTGTAAAACAAAGTTCAACCCAAGGATCAGTATGACCCTGACTACTATGTTAGATTGTCAGGAAATACTTTGCAATCATCCATCTGGGTTTTTTTTTTAAATTTAAAATTATTCAGGTGATGTTCATATGTTATTGCTTTGTGAAATAACTGTTGTTACTTAGTGAGACCTGCTTGGAAATGCAGATATAATCATTTCTCTACCCAGCATAGGCGATGTTGTTATAAAATCAATATGCATAGAGACATTTACTCTCGAGCATATTGAAGCTGCTACCCAACAATACAAAACCTTAATAGGTGAAGGAGGGTTTGGATCTGTTTATCGTGGCACTTTGCCTGACGGTGAGGAAGTGGCTGTAAAGGTCCGGTCTGCCACATCTACCCAGGGAACGCGGGAATTTGAAAATGAGGTTCATACGAGAGTCCCAATTGTTTTCTCCTTTCTCTTATCCGTTATCCCATCTTTTTTCTGATTCTAATAGAAAACGTCAATCTTTTGTCAATATTTATTCCTTTTCAATTCTTACCAGTCTATTCTATCATCATTAATTTTGTTTGGATCAAGTTACTGGACACAATTTAGCTAGTACATTTTTATTAAAAATAAAATTATTATTTTATGTCTTAAATTGCTCCCACAAGTTATAAACCGTAGATGTATTCTTCTTACCCCAACTGAATTTGCTCATTTCTGCTATACAGCTAAATCTTCTTTCAGCTATTAGGCACGAGAACCTAGTACTTCTTCTTGGTTATTGTTGTGAAAACGACCAACAAATTCTTGTTTACCCTTTTATGTCAAATGGATCACTGCAAGATCGTCTCTATGGTAATTTACATGCTGAATCATTTCCACCGTATCCTAATTATTGTATAATATTTCTAAAACCAAATACTGCAATCTAACAGGGGAACTGGCAAAGAGGAAGACACTGGATTGGCCCACAAGACTTTCAATTGCACTTGGTGCTGCTAGAGGCAAGTAATATCAGTATGCAGTCATTTAGTTTCTAATTCATTAAACTACAACCTATTCAATGAGAAAGAAACTTGGACTTGACTTTGATATTACCATGCATTCTAATTTTGTGTTAGTCCTCCAGTGGTCTACTCTTATATGACAAAAGTGTAAAAGGGTAAATGGGGTTAGTTAAAGTTGGATAAGGGGGAGAGAATGAATTTTCTCATGTTTAGGAATCTTGTGACTGGCAATACAAGTGGTTATCACCTAGTCAAATGTAAAATATTTTTCTTCCTATTGATTCGTGGTGTATTGGGGTTTTTTGTAATCCCTAGGGTACAGGTCGAAGGATTTCTTCTCTCTCCCCATACTCTTTTTGTACATCTATGTTCCTCAATGCAATTGTTTTGGTGGTTTCCATCAAAATTACAAAATTAATATAAAAAGATAATAATTATTTGGAATGGACTACTTGGTTGTTGCACATTTTCAGTTCTGGGAATTCTTTTTTTTTTTAACAAGAAACAAACTTCTCATTAAGATAATGAAAAGGAACAAAATTGTTCAAAATACAAACTCTCGAAAGAGTGAGGATACAAAGAAAAAACAAAATAATACAGATAGATAAACTTAGTAAGGTGCCACAAAAACACTCCAATTCGAGGAAATCAAACTAGGAGAATAATGGTTAAATAAGGGAGATAGAGAACTCCATTGCGAAGCCTTATATTTGACAAGATCAAATCGAGCTGAAGGAGATTGCCTCTTATCTTCAAAAATCCTCAAATTCCTTTCAAACCACAGCTCATACACTAGGGCCTTTACTCTGTTAAACCAAAGAACAGAAGTTTTGGGATTCAAAACAGGCCCCATAAGTAACCGGCACAAATTATCCGCCATCTCGTTACCAAAAACCCATGCCAAATTGAATTCTTCCAACAGAAAATTCCAACACTGTATTGCGTAGGGACAAAAGAAGAAAATGTGAACCATACTTTCTTCATTAGCCAAACAAAAGGAGCAGACTGAAGGTAATAGACTAATATTTGGAAGTTTCTTTTGAAGAACATCAATTGTATTAACCTTCCCATAAAGAAGAATCCAATGTAAAGAAGCTCACTTTTTTTGGACTCTTGGATTTCCAAATAGCCTTGAATAAGGCTTTTGGGATAGAAATATCACTGCCCAGCTTACAAATTGAATCAACAGTGAATAACCCCGAACTTCCCAACGACCATTTTCTGCTATCCGGAACACTGCTAGGGTGATAAGAATGAAGCAAGCACACTAATGAGATAAATTCTTCCATTTCATCATCTTTTAATAGCCTCTGCGTAAAAATTTTCCAAGACAAAGTATGAGAATCCCAAAAATCAGCCACTGTCCCTGAAGGCAAGAGTGAGAGCCTAAAAATCTTTGGGAATTTATCCCTAAGAAGCTGATCCTCAACCCATTTACTCCCAAAACAGAATTCGCTCACCAGTACCAAGTTTGAAGTGCTAAAAAGGCATCCGTTGGAATGTTTTCACATTGCCAAATTCAAAGTTTCTCAATGGTGTGCTCTTTCCAATCTTTTTATCAATTACTCACCTAGCATGATTGATTCTAATTGGGATGCTTTTAGCTCTCCTTTATAATTTTATTTATTTTGTTTCAACTTTATGTGTTTTGTACTCATTTTTTTGTTATTTTTATTTTTATTTTTTATCTTTCTCACTCCTTTGGAGTTTGTATCCTTGAACATTTTGTGTTCTTTTTCATTTACCAATGAAAAGTTCGTTTCCTGTTCAAAAAAAAAAAAGTACCAAGTTTGAAGGTCGAAAACTTGTTCCAGTGCAACAACTGCCAAATGATGTTGATCCAAGGTCTTCTAAGGCAACCATTCTTCATAATACCCGAGGACCAACCCATCTCAGATTCACCGTGTAAGCTTACAATCACTTTATGCCATAATGCATCTGGTTTGCTCTTGAATCGCCAGCCCCATTTGGCCAAAAGTGCAGAATTCTTCTTAGAAAGACTGCGAACTCCCAAACCACCCTTCTCCAATAGCATAGAAGTGATCTTCCAATCAACCTGTTGAATTAGTTAGAAGTTAAGATTATGTGGACTTAGTTAGAAGTTGTTTAGATTTTGTGTTTAAATTTAGCAAATAAATCTCTTTTTTTGTTAGGGAAGTTAGGAGGTTATTCCTAGATTTTGTTTCCTCTTGTAACCTATAAATAGTGCCTCTATTCCTCATCTTTGATCAATCAAT
>NW_019104624.1:537461-563851 GCF_001995035.1 Momordica charantia
CTTGGATGTAAACCATCTGATACTCCAATAAGTCCCAATCATAAGTTGGGAGAGAGCCTAGATGAGGTACCCGTTGATAAAGGGAGATATCAACGTCTTGTTGGAAGATTAATCTATTTATCCCACACTAGGCCGGATATTGCATTTGCAGTGAGTGTTGTAAGTCAATACATGCATGCTCCTACTGAAGAACACATGGAAGTCGTGTATCATATTCTTAGATATCTTAAAGGAACTCCAGGGCTTGGATTATTTTTCGGATGATGACAGAAAGATTAAGGTGTTTACAGATGCTGATTGGGCAGGTTCTATTCAAGATAGGAGATCTACGACAGGATATTGTACCTTCGTATGGGGTAATCTTGTTACATGGTGGAGTAAGAAACAATCAGTTGTTGCAAGTAGTGCTGAGGCTGAATTCAGGGCATTATCTCATGGTATTTGTGAGATAATGTGGCTGAAACTCCTCCTCCAAGAACTCAAGATCAGGTTTGATAGTTCAATGGAAGTCTATTGTGACAACAAGGCTGCAATTGCTATTGCACACAATCCAGTGCATCATGATCGTACTAAACATGTTGAGGTTGACAGGCATTTTATCAAGGAGAAGATTGAAGAGAAATTATAAATCTGATGTATGTTCCATCATCAGATCAAGTTGCAGATATCCTAACAAAAGGACTCTTGAGACCCGTATTTGAAAGGTTGTTGATCAAGCTGAAACTGTTCAATCTGTATAGTCCAGCTTGAGGGGGAGTGTTGAATTAGTTAGAAGTTAAGATTATGTGGACTTAGTTAGAAGTTGTTTTAAAGTTGTTTAGATTTTGTGTTTAAATTTAGCAAATAAATCTCCTTTTTTGTTAGGGAAGTTAGGAGGTTATTCCTAGATTTTGTTTCCTCTTGTAACCTATAAATAGTGCCTCTATTCCTCATCTTTGATCAATCAATTTGAGAATTTATTTCTTCTCTCTTTTCTCGTGTATGTCTCTCTGGTGTCTCTATCCTTAGTTTTTACAACCAAATGATTTAAAGAGCTAGAAGAACCACTATTCCAGAGAAAGGATCTTATCTTCCTTTCAACTTGTTTGCAAACTCCTGAAGCAATTTGAAACAAAGAAAAGTAATAAAGAGGGAGATTAGTTAAGACCGACTTACAAAGTGTTAGTCGCCCTCCTCTAGATAATTAAAACCGCCTCCATCTATCCAACTTCTTCTCAATTTTTTCTAAGATGGGACTCCAAAAAATACTGCTGAATTTGGATTACCCCCAGGAGGTAGTCCTAAATACTGAAAAGGGAGGGAAGCAACCTGGCAATTCAAGGATTCAGCTACTTGAAGAACTTTTCCAGATTTTATATTAATACCAAAATAACAGATTTCTCCCAATTAACCGAAAATCCCGACATTTGCTCGTAAGTTTTAATAGCCTTGATAAGGTTATCCAACATACCATCATTGTCCTTACAAAAAAGAAGAATATCGTTAGCAAGTTGTAAGTGAGATATGTGGACCTTATCTCTTCCGATCAAGAAACCTTCATAAAAGTCTCCCACATTGGTGCTGTCCAAGATACTGCTAAAGACATCCCCAACAAGAAGGAAGAGAAAAGGCGATAAAGGGTCCCCTTGTCTTAAACCTCTTGAAGCCAAAATATGACCCTTAGGTCTTCCCCATTAATAAAGATGGAGAACTTGGTGCCTGTAACGCACCCATTGATCCATTTACACCATTTCTTCCCAAACTGTTTTTGTGAGAGAACGTCTTCAAGAAAGGCCCAATCAACCTTGTCGAATGCCTTTTCAAGGTCAAGTTTAAGATCCAGCCACTTTTCTTTCGGGATTTATAATCCTCTACTGCTTCATTGGCAATCAGGACTAGGAATTCTTTATTAATATTTAAATCCCTGATGATTGGATGGGTGATGTATTTTTTGCACCAAGCAGCGATAATGAGTTGTGCAGCAGGTAGGTATGGATACCTATATGGTGAAATTGTTACACATGAGATGATCTTGCTTATGGCAAAAAAGGAAGATGGCGAGAAGTAACTTAAAAGAATCCTCCTGAATAAATTGCGAGACAAAATTGTTGTATGAATCTCTAAGGCAATCTGAGTTTGAACACAAAACTATTGACTCTAATTTTGTGTTCACCTTCAATTGAGGATTTGGGTGTAGGATTTTGCCACCCTTCCTCGAACGAGGGGGAGCTTTTGAATCAGTAGTCATATTGAGACCTCCAAATAGAGGATGGCTGATTTCTTGTCAGAATAGGAGATGGCCTGAGAGAAGCTTTGAGGCAGAAATTTGGGAGGCTTTAAAAGGTCTTGGTAAAAATAAGGGCCGGATGGGTTCTCACCTCTGAATTTTTTATAAAATTCTGGAAATATTGGAAGAGTGATTTCATGAGATTTTTTGCAGGAACGGACAAGTGAATGCGTGCATAAAGAAAATTTTATTTGTGTTGTGCCTGAAAGAGATTAAGTGGTTCTAAGACTTTCAGCCTATAAGTCTTACAACAATCACCTACAAGATTTTAGCTAAAGTACTAGCAGAGCCACTAGCAGAAAAGCTCGATAAAGTCATAGCTTCCACCATCTCAAGGAATCAAAGCGCTTTTTTGACCGGAAGGCAGATTCTTGATCCTATTCTTATTGCAAACGAAATTGTAAAAGATTAGTCAGAAGGAAGGGTGGTTGGATTCTCAAACTGGATGTAGAAAAAGCTTTTGATAGAGTGGACTGGAGTTGTCTCTCAAAAATTCTTCAGAAAGCTTTTGGTAAAAAATGGATCGGTTGGATCAATGGTTGTATCAGAGACCCTAAATTTTCTGTCTTTGTTAATGGAAGACCTAGAGCTAGAATCAAAGCTTCAACAAGGTTGAGACAAGGTGATCCCCGTTCACCTTTTATCTTCTAGTAGGTGATATGCTAAGTAGTTTGATGGAAAATGTTCATTTGAAATGAGCTTTTGGGGGCTTCATAGTAGGGAGAGGCCTGGTCCACATTTCTCATTTGCAATTTGCGGATGATACTTTACATTTTTGTAAAGATGAAGAAGTTATGTTGGAATTACTATTTGATTCTATCAAGGCTTTTGAATGGCTTTCGGGGATGAAGGTTAATTGGAAAAAATCTTCTTTGAGTGGTGTTAACATGGAAGTTCCAAGGGCAAGGCAGGTTGCTGGAAAGTTTAACTGCAAAGCGGTTCATTTATCGGTACTTTACTTAGGCTCGCCTTTAGGAGGGAATCCTAAGTCAGATGAATTCTGGTCTCCTATCCAAGAGAATTTCTAAGAAGCTGGACAGATGGAAGAGATGTCAACTTTCGAGGGGAGGAAGATTGACTTTATGTCAGTCAGTTCTTGGAAGCATTCCTTTCTATATCCATTTTCAAGCTGCCTGGAAGGATATGTAAGCAGATAAAAAATATATTTTGGGGAGATACTCCGAAAGGATCATTAAAGCACTTGTCCGCTGGGTATTGTTTTCCAATCTCGTGAATCAGGTGGTTTGGATATTGGCTGTCTTCTTAAGAGAAATGGGGCTCTCCTATCCAAGTGGGGGTGGTGATTTAGCACTGAATCTTCGGCTTTATGGCGATTGGTTGTGGCCAGTATTTATGGCACAGGTCGGTAGGGTTNAGCATACTGAAATAATATGGGAGAAATCTGTTGTGTTGCGCATGCATGTTGGACATGTCATTTCATTTTTAGCCTGCTGGTTTTTGGTTCTGCAAGCATGCTGGTTTTATTGTGAGTTGAGTGCTGCATGGGTCATGGCCTAGAAAGTATGTAGTAGGACTCTGGAGAGAGTTTGGTCCTTAATGAAGTGAATGGGTTATATTGTGTTCTGATTACTATGAAATTCTTAGAGTGTTGGGTGCGTATATGGATATATGGGTCATGGTTGAAAAGCATGTAGGTCTCTGGTGAGAGTTCCGGGATTTAATAAAGTAAATGGAGAACTAACAGGGCCAAAAAGGCTGGCACGTCACTAGTTGGGTATCGAGGCTCCAGGTGCAAAGGTCAGGGATCGATACCCCAACTTGGTAGAGATGAGTGTCGAGGCTCCGGGTACAAAGGGTCGGGGGTCGGCACGGTGATTCTAGTTTGTTGAATTTTTTTTTTTTTGAACAGGAAACGAACTTTTCATTGATAAATGAAAAGGAACCTAAAATGTTCAAGGATACAAACTCCAAAGGAGTGAGAAAGATAAAACATAAAGTTGAAAGAAAATAAATAAAATTACAAAGGAGAGCTAAAAGCATCCCAATTAGAATCAATCATGCTAGGTGAGTAATTGACAAAAAGATTGGAAAGAGCACACCATTGAGAGCACACCATGGAATGTGATAATTAAGAAGAATGGTTCTGGCCGAAGTCCTTGGAACAATAGTAATAAACAGTGGCAGCAGGTGGAAAAGTTATCTCAGTTTAAAGCTGGTAATGGTAGAAGAACTCGTTTCTGGTACCATATATGGATTGGGTCTTCCTCGTTTTAGGACATATTTCATGCTATATTCAGTATTTCTTCTTCACCTTTAATGTTTGTGTAATGCTTGGATAACTGTTCGCTTTCTTGGAGGTCGGAACTAGAAAGTCGCTGAAGGATTCAGAGATTGATGACTTTGTGGGCCTATTATCTAGTTTGTCCTCTTTTAATCCTAGTTTGGAGGAGGATGCTAGAAGTTGGATTTTTGAACCAGCGGGTTCTTACTCAGTCAGTATGGAGAGTCTTCAACTCTACCTAAAGACTACTGTCCTCTGCTGTGGAATCAAGGCTGCCCTAAGAAGGTGAATTTATTGTCCTATTCTTCTCGATGGGAAGGTAAATACTGAAGAGGTACTTCAGAAGAAATTGCCTAATATGGCTTTGCAGCCTTCGTTTTGTGTGTTGTGTGCTGCGGATGGGGAAGTTCAGAACCACTTGATTTTTTGACCTTCTGTGTCGGTGTGTTGGAGTTTTTCTTTCAGCTTTTCAACCTATGAATGTTTCTAGAAGTCTTTTCCAGCCACTGTTTGACACAAAGTTTCTTCCTAAAGCTAACCTCCTTGGATTAATGGTCTCAAGGCGTTAACTTTTTTAAGTTTGGTTCGAAAGGAACCAAAGGTTGTTCGAAGGAAAATGGAGGTCTTACCTAGACTGTTTCAACATCACTAAGTTTAAGGCCTCTCAATGGTTTGCTTTTTTGATTTTCTAGCATGATTTGTTTGAATTGGGAGACTTTTATATCTCCTTGAACAACTTTTGTTCCTTTTCATCGATCAATGAAAAGTTAGTATCTTGTTTAATAAAGAGGAAAAAAAAAAGAAAAAAAGTCATATTGAGACCTTATATTTAGGAATTAACACTGTGGATGTGAGGGCGTTTCAAAGAATCCTATCTTTTTACTTTTTCAGGTTTGACGTATCTTCACACATTCGCTGGGCGATGTGTTATACATAGAGATGTAAAATCAAGTAACATACTTTTGGATCATAGTATGTGTGCCAAGGTTGCAGATTTTGGGTTTTCCAAATATGCACCTCAAGAGGGTGAAAGTGGTGCTTCCCTGGAGGTCAGAGGAACTGCTGGATATTTAGATCCCGAGTAAGATTTTTGTTCCACTCTGCCTTTTGTTCACATCTTAATCACTCTAGTAAGAGATGATATATAGTTTCATGTAAATTTCTGATTCATAATTGTTGTTCACTTCAGGTACTATACGACCCATCATTTGTCTGCTAAAAGTGATGTGTTTAGCTTTGGCGTGGTTCTCCTTGAAATAATAAGTGGTCGGGAGCCACTGAACATTCATAAGCCACGCAATGAGTGGAGCTTGGTTGAGTGGGTATGATCCAATTCCTTGATATTTTAACTTGAAAAAGATGACGATTTACTTCATTTCTGTTCTGAAATTTTGGGTTTGGAAGTGCAGGCCAAAAGTAATATAAGGGAGTCGAAGATGGAGGACATTGTGGATCCTTCCATCAAAGGAGGCTACCATGCAGAGGCAATGTGGAGAGTGGTGGAGGTGGCATTGGCATGTACTGAGCCCTCCTCGGCGTATCGACCGTGCATGGGTGACATTGTGCGTGAGCTAGAAGATTCTTTAATCATAGAGAACAATGCTTCAGAATATATGAGGTCCATAGATAGTTTGGGAGGGTATAGCTTGGGAGGATCGAATCGTTTTTCAATGGTCATGGACAGAAAGGCAGTAGTTCAAGTTCAACCACCCACTCCAACTCCCACAGAGCCATCGCCAATCTCACATGAGTTGGCGTTGGCCCCACCAGAGCCAAGGTAGTGTCTGTCCCTCCTGAAACTAGATAACTAAATTTCGCTAGTCTGCAGATAACGAGGATTCATGTACACCATTTGAGGAATGCTGAAACAGCGTGTATATTCCTGCTTTTATGAGAGGCTACTATATTATCATCTTTTCTTCTTTCAAAGAAAAGAAAAAGTGTATATATATTATATATATATATATAGATATGTTGCTGTAGCCATATATCCTCCCCACGCAGGGCATGTACGCGTACAACTAACTATTTATCTTACTGAAAAACAGAAAACCTTTTTCTCGTTCTGCATTTTTCTCTCCTACCCCCTACCCGTCAAATGTTTAGTGATGGTAGAGTTATGGCTCCTATCTCTATGGCATCAAGATAAAGCTATAAAGCAGATTTAAAGACTTTCCAATTAAGCTATAAAGCAGATTTAAAGACTTTCCAATTAAGTCTGATTGGTTTGTTGATCTACCTTATACTAAGTCAAATATTATGCATTTTGTTAGTATCGTTTCAAGTAATTTTGAGACTGTTGAGATATTTACAAGGTATAAAAGTATGTAAGGAAAATTGTAAGTTGGTCAGCTACATTGATAATGATTGGGCATGTTCCCATCAAAAGAGCACTTCAGATATGTTTCTGCTTGGGATCTGGAGTTTGAAAATGCAACAAATAATAGTTTTATCTTGAACTAATAATAAGGAAATTTGTACCTTCCTCATATTTCTGCAACATATCAGCATATCCAATGACTTTATGAGTGACTAAGAAATGAATGTCAATTTACTCGACAAGATTGCACCATCAATTATTAACTTCATAGATTAGCTCATTGATCGAAATAGACTCGAGTAAATTAAAAATATTTAAAACTTCACTTATTTAGGAATTAATTTCTTGTGTTTTTGGTTGGCAACTAAATGTAACAGGAGATGATTGTTGATGAGTGGAGTTTTTAGAGAGTCTTGAGCAAGGAATTTGAATCTTGGGGAAGAATCATACTGTGGTATAATGAATGGTCTGAATCACGCTCAAATGAATCCTATTGCCTATTTTGTCTTTTCTAATGCAAAATATCTTTAAATAAGTATTGCTGTAAATTACCATTAGGCTTCAATTGTAAACTGGCCACAGAAGGGTATAGTTAAACTATTAGACTACTATTAGATGTCGTTATTTAAAGCACTAATATACCAGACCACAGTTTTTTTAATTCTTACTACTGATCACAATTAAAAATTTAAACTTAATTTTTATAGTTATTTTATAGAAAACTAAGTTGTATACATCTTTGTTTTTTATTTTTGAATTTATAAACTTGGGAAATTGGGATTTGTGACCAATTTCTTAATTCTATTTGTATTTTTTACCCATTTTCTAAAAACACTTATTTGTGACCCTTATATAACTTATCTTTTACTTATTTGACCCACTCAAACTATTAATGAACACAACTATCTATTTTAAGGAAAATTTTATGAAACGGAAAATTTTCTTTATTATTATCATTTAGTATGCATTACAAAAATTTCCCGCTATACAGCAAGAAGGAATAATTACACGAAAAACACTATTTTATTTTGGGATTACCAAAATATCTATGTTTGAAAAAAAAAACAAAATAAAATTCTCCACCAATCTCTCATAAACTCACCATTTCTTTTTAATTTGAATCTATGGAAAAAATCCCAACCTTTTCATTTGAAGAATCAATTTGAAAAAAGAAAATTTTTACCCACCGATATTTATCTAAAAAAATATATAGGAAACGGCTTTCCCATAAAAAAATTAAATTAAAGATACGATACATAAAATTCCGAATTATCCTCAAAGTTCCTGCTTGACTTGATTGGAATTTCAATCTAAGAATAAAATTAAGGAACTAAAATGGTCGCTTTTTAAAAGTAGAGGGGCCAAAATGTATATTTTAAAAGTACGAGGACTAAAATGAACAAAAGTTTAAAAGTACAGGGACCAAAACGAACATTTTCAAAGTAATTTTCAAAGTACAAGGATCAAAGTGAACTAAGACTGAAATTACAGGGATCAAATTAGTATTTTAACAAAAAAAAATTCATAAAACATCCATCGATGGCCAATCCCAAAAGAAACCACGAAAAAAAATAAAAAATAGTCTAACAAAACAAAGATAGCAAAGAAAACAAATGGAAAAAAAAGGAAAAAAAGGCATAATACATTTTTTGTCCCTCGGGATCGAGATAGATATTTACTTGATTCCTGAGGTTTCAAAAATGAACACTTTTGAAGTTTAAATAAAGTTTAGGCATCCATGTCCCCACACTAGTGAACAAAATGACATACTTGAGAGAAAGCATAGACATATAATAGAAATAGGACTGATCATCGGTCGGTTTCTGACTGACCCCGATGCCAAAACCGACACCGTCGTTTTCCAAATTTGGAAACCGACGGTTTTCCTCTGCCAATATGCACCAACTGATCGACCGAACTTTGTCGGTTAAACCGATAATTTAAAAAAAAAATTCACAAATCAAACCAAAAGAAATAGTGTTAATTAAAAAACAATATATACATACTTACCACGATTTTGAATCGCAATTTTTAAAGTTAAGATTCGGTGGGTGTGGGCTGCGGCAGTTGACGATGTATCAGGGGCGACGGCGTGAAGGGTGGGCGACGGTCGTATGCGGGCTGAGTTGCTGAGTGAGGGGGCAACCGTCGAAACGGTATGCAGGCGACAGGTGGGTTGCTGAGTGAGGGCGAGCGGCAACGTGGGGCGTGCGGGTGAGAGAGAGACATAAGGGTGAAATTTAACCAAAAAGAAACCCTAACTACTTTATTAACTAAATTATAAAACTGGAAAAATGTAAATTTTTTTTAATTAATACATATTCGGTCGGTCGATCGGCATCGCCTAGTTCACTGCCACCGACCGACCGACTTGTCGGTTCTGATTTTTTCAGAACCGACATCGAACCTATTGCTGCTAAAACCGACCAACCGACCTGTTTTCGGTCGATTTTGGTCGGTCGCCTCGATTTTTCGGGTTGATATGCTCACCCCTGAGTAGAAATGGAATTAACTTTGTTGGCTCAAGCCTCAATGCCTCTTCAATATTGGTGGGATGCCTTTTATTCGACTGTTTATCTTATAAATCGATTGCCTACATCAGTGTTGAATAATCTCTTTCCCTGGGAAATGGCCTACCATCAAACACCTGACTATAATTTCCTTAAAGTATTTGGTAGTGCTTGTTTTCCATGTCTTCACCCTTATCAATCTCACAAGTTCCAATATCACTCAATCAAGTGTGTCTTCTTAGGTTATAGTGAATCACACAAAGGCTACAAATGTTTGCATTCAAGTTGAAGAGTATATCTCTAGAAGTGTGGTGTTCAATGAAAATGAGTTCCCCTTCAAAGATGGTTTCCCAAAAGCAAGTCCTACGGACCAAGCTTCTTATGAAACTATAATAACTTGGATCAATCCTTCCATTGATAAATCTTCAAATAGTCCAAGTCCTAGTCCTTCAACCAATAATTCTAGTTTAAATCCCTTGCAAAGTCCAACTGGGACAAACTAAGGTTTTGAAAATCAACCACAATTGTTCTCACAACAAGCTATTAGTGATAATTATGTTGAGCAACAAGCAGACCATGATCAGCTCACAAATGAGCAAGTTGCAATAACTATTGAACAAGAAACTCATTCTACTAATGCAAATGAAACCTCTTCCACAGTACAAGAAGCAACTCAAACTTTGGTTTCTTCACATCCAATGCAGACACGTGCTAAGAGTGGCATAGTTAAACCAAAGATTTGGAACTTCATGTCACAAGTTTCCAATTTGCCTCACAGTAGCTGCATTAGTTTTCAGAACCAAATAATGTTAACAAGGTACTGACAGTAGCTTAATGGAAACAAACGATGAGTGAGGAGATGGAGGCTCTACACAAAAACTCCACTTGGACACTCGTTCCATACAAAGAATCGGACAATCTAGTTGAAAATAAGTGGATATTTCGCTTGAAATATAACCCAGATGGCAGCATTCAGAGATATAAAGCAAGATTGGTTGCCAAGGGCTTCCACCACCAAACACCAGGTATAGACTTCACTGAAACGTTTAGTCCTGTAGTTAAAGCTTCGACTATACG
The DNA here is from genome assembly GCF_001995035.1 of Momordica charantia. The sequence goes on from NW_019104624.1 coordinate 547,877, forward strand.
TATTATACTCACAGTGACAGTGACAAATGATTGGTGTATACGCCAATTAGATATAAATAATGCTTTTCTCAATGGTCAATTGGAAGAAGTGGTTTACATGTCACAACCGGAAGGGTTCATTGATAAAAAAACATCCTGATCATGTGTGTAAGTTGACCAAGACATTATAATAGACTCAAACAAGCACCAAGGGCATGGTACGATAAACTTAAAGGTTCTCTCATTGATTGAGGATTCATGAACTCAAAAGCCGACACATCTATGTTGTATTTTAGATCCGGTACCACACTTTTATTCCTTCTAATCTATGTTGATGATATAATGATGACAGGTAATGATATGCAAGTGATTAAACGCTTCATTAGTGAGTTGAATAAGCAGTTTGCATTGAAAGGTATTGGTGATTGAGGTTTATCGAGACAAGAGTGGCATCTATCTTAACCAAGGAAGTACATTACTGATTTGTTACTTAAGTTGCAGCTACAACATTTAAAGCCTTGCCAACACCTGCAGTTTCTGGTAAAGCTCTCTCAATTCATGATGGTGATCCTCTCAAAAATCCAACTGAATATAGAAGCCTGATTGGAGCTCTCCAATATCTCACCAATACAAGACCTGAAATTTCTTTCATGGTTGAGTCAATTTTTGCAGAACCCAACAACCACACACTGGCAGGAAGCAAAAAGAGTATTAAGATACTTGAAAGGTACTCTTCACCATGCTCTACTTATTCAACCTTCAAATAATTTAAGCTTGATAGGATATTGCAATGCAGATTAGACTTGTTGTCCGGATGATAGAAAACAACATTTCGTTGCAAGATCGAGTACGGAGTCGGAATATAGAGCTCTTGCCCTTGTTTCATTAGAAATCAGTTGGCTTGAATCCCTTCTGAAAGAAATTTAGATTCGCTCTATCTTTGGCCGCCAATCCAGTTTTCCACTCTCGAAGTAAGCATATTGAGCTCGACATTCACTTTATACGTGAAAAAGTACTTGCTAAACAATTAGATGTTCGATACATACCCTTAAGTAATCAATTAGCAGCTAATCAAACTCGGTGTGGTTTCCTCCCCCACTCGTTTGAGAGGGAATATCAAGACAGCTATGTAAGTGATTTAAGGAATGCACAACAAGGTTGATTGAGTGAATTGGGGAATTTCCTATTGTACAGAAACTTTGCTTTATCTACATTATTTCCTTTGATGTAAATGTTCTACTTAAGTCAATACAATCCAATGGCTCAATAGAGCTTTACATCTCTTATCAATTATCTCAAGTTTTCACTCGTCATTTCAACCAATTTTTTATAATTCTTTTCTAGATTAGATTTGTATTTGATCTTTCAAATTAAAAATTTGATTTTTTTCCCTAATTCGTAATTGATTATTCAAATTAAAAGGCAAAGATTTTTTCTATATTAGATTCAAATTAAAAAGAGAGTGAGAGATTGGTGGAACGAACTAGAATTATGAAGAATTTTGTTTTTTTTGAGAAATGAGGGTATTTTGGTAATTTTAGAAGGATGACAAGTGATGAGGGGTCACAAATAAGTGTTTTTAGAGAAGGGGTTAAAAATCCAAATAGTTATAAAAGGAGTTAAAAATCCTAATTTCCTAAACTTAAGCAGACCAGTATCATGCAGACACTTCGTTTTATTAAAAAAAATTATCATAATAAAATATGAAATAGGAATTGTTGGCATCGCCAGCAACAATTTGTTTCAAGTTGCCTAATACTGTGCATAATCACATATGATAGGTGCAACTCACTTCTCAAGGAGGTAAATGAAACGATGAGACTTCAAATTTAACAAGTATAAATTATGGCTCAGTGGATGCCAAAAAGCAGCGTGGATATAAATAAAAAACAAAATACAACCCCATTTCCTTCCAAACAAAATTCGGAACAATCATGGAGAAAACAGAGTACCTCTCACACAGCAAATTGGTATTGCAAAATTTCCACAATATTATAAGAGGCTTTTATGGGATTCAATTTCTTTGTGCTTCCTCGCGAGCATACTGCAGTGAATTAAATTAAAGCATAAAACGAAATGCCCCCAATCATCAGCCAGCACTCCCATCACTAACCAGCCGTTTGAAGGATCTGCTGTGTGTTTTTTTCCTAGTATCAGTTGCTTCTGGCTTGGCACGATCAAGTGCCTACAGAATGAAACAAGGTATTTTTTTTTTCAAAAAAAGATAAAAAAAAAACAAAAAACAAAGAAAGCTTGATCATATTAAAGTAGCTTGACCAAAGAAAGAAATAAGAAAAAGCCTCAAAACTCAAGATTCGACGGATTGCTAAGCATGCGCTACGTTTAACTGGTGCTGGTCTACACGGGTACGAATTCTCGAATTCTTGGCATACAAAACACCCAGCTGCCCAGTACAAGGTTTCTAACACAACGGAATGATTGATGCATGACCCTCCCGCTTTCCAGCCAATTCATGTAATCAATCACCATTAAATGATTGGAATTCTGAAGTTCCAATCCCAATAATAGTTATTAATGCAGAATTATGTAACTTCTATCTACTTTGTAGAAAACTATTTGAATTATTATTATTATTGATGACACGGAAATGATATTTTTAATTGATAAAATGAAGTATAAACTTTTCAGGAATATGAAAAATAACTCAAACAACCCAAAAATAATATGTAGGACTTCACAACCCAAAACAATCCTAAGAAAAGTTACAATTTACAAAATCCTATTTAAAATTATTTTGATCCAGAAACAATTTCTCCAACATCAGGATGCACCAAATGAAAGATAAGGAATGCTACCTGAATCAGAGACTCCACACGACGTCGCATCCGTGTGTGCATAAAGCCCTCTGAGCACTGTCAGGAGATATGACTATTTCAATAATGGAAGATTCCAATGCAAAACATGATACAAATAGTTACTGCCTTTCTATAATAAAGAATCCCAATTTTAGCTTTTCTCCTTGAGAGTTAATGAAAAGAAACAAATGTTCAAAATACAACTCCCAAAAGAGGAAACCAAACAAAAAGTAAAACAAATTAGGGAGGAAACCAAACAAATTAAACATGAAACATAAAAGTATTCCAATTTAAAAATATCTTGAAGATGATAATCCACAAATAACTTTCAAGAACACCACTGTGAAGCTCAAAAAGAGGCTAACTCAACGATTAATCCAACTGCGATGCTTGTTTTTTGATATCCTTGATTACATTCCAACTAAAGCTCAGAAATAATGGCATTGACTCTGATAAACCATAGCAAGTGAAGTCTTGAAGATAGATTAGGACCAACTAAAATATGAAAAAGGTTACACTTTTGAGTGATTTGAAAAGACCCAATGTAAACCAAACTTCACCAAAAAATGGTACCAGCACGCCAAAGAATATCAACAATCACTTTTTTTTTCTTGAACAATTTCATTGAACAAAATTGTTCAAAGATACAAACTCCAAAAGGAGTGAGGAAAATTAAAAGAAGCAATAAATAAATAAAGGCAGCAAAGAAAAATATAAAAGCAACTTTACTGGGGAGTTATAAATGCCTCCCAATTCATACAAAGCATGCTAGGAGAATAGAAGGAGAAGAGATCAGAACGAACACACCACTGTGAAGCCTTGAAAAACACATGTCGGACACGGATACGCCCGGACATGCCAGGACACGAGAGCGTGTCCGCACACCAATTTAAGTGTCCGATTTTTTTATTATTTTTTTATTTTCGGACACGGCTGGGACACGGATGAGACACGACTGGGACAGTTATTGATTTCAAGCCTAGAAAAAAGCCTTGCCCATCTGAGAGAGTGGCTGTTGCCACCACCTGCCTTTGCTGTAGCCACCATCAGTGTTTTGCCATGGACACCGGCAACAACTTGCCACCCGGACGGAGGAGAAGAAGTAGAAGAAAAGTGATAGTAGAAAACAGAAAAATTAAGTATGAGTAGAGTCAAAGACCATGGAGAAAATAGAAAAAGAGAAGAATGGGAAGAAGAAGAGAGAAGATGGAGAAGATGGAGAAATGTTAGTACTAAAGAAGCATTAATGATGATTGACATGATTGACAGATGTCAAACCTTTCAGTCCTCCATGATGACAGAAGGCAACCTCTCTTGAAAATAAATATATAGATCTTTTAATTTTCTTTCTAGACTAATAAATCACATTATTTAAAATTTAGTTTTAGTTTTAGGCATAATTTATTTAATATTTGTATGTTTTAAAAGTTAAGTATTTATTTATTTTTATTAGTAATAGTTATAGATAATATTTACACAATATTTTTGGTGTACACAATTTAGGTGGAAATCTTGAAGAGAATTATATTCATCTAAACACTGAATTCCAGCAGTTATAGGGGCTGCTGGGATAAAACTACACAGTAACTAAAATAACAGCACCTAAGGGTTAACAGCTTAACTAACTAACCAACGTAACCTACTAACTACATCAATTTCCCCCACCCTTACAAATAACTCGCCCTCGAGTTAAGGGTGTATTTGAAAGGAATTTGGTGGACTATAAGCGTAGAGATCAGCCACGTTAAATATGGGGCTGAAAGTGTAAGTTGGCGGAAGCTGAAGCTTGTATGCATTTGCCTCGAAGCACTCGATTAGTTTAAAAGGTCCCAATTTCTTTTTGAGCTTAGAGTAGGTCCCTGTTGGAAACCGACTTTTCCTTAGATGAATCATGACTAGGTCACCGACTTGGAATTCTTTCGGTCTCCGTTTCTTGTCAGCGGTAGCTTTGTATTTGGAATTGGATTGTTCAATGTGTCGTCGAACCTCCTGATGTAACTTTGTCACCCGGCTGGCCATTTCTTCTGCTTCTAAGCTGAGATCAACAGAGGAAGAGAGGTTAGTCAAATCTAAAGTTAATTGAAGGAGTTTAGTGTAGAATACCTCAAATGGAGACTTCCCTGTAGTTCTATTCTTCATATGGTTATAGGCAAATTCAGCTTGAGCTAGTGACATGTCCCATTGTTTAGGATGATCCCCGCTGATGCATCGAATGAGGTTTCCCAAAGATCTGTTAGTGACCTCGGTTTGGCCATCAATTTGTGGGTGGCTTGTTGTGCTAAACTTGAGTGACGTATCAAATTTCTTCCATAGTGTGCGCCAAAAGTGGCTTAAGAATTTGATATCACGATCCGAGACTATGGACTTAGGAATGCCATGGAGTCGGACAATGTCTTTAAAAAATAATGTAGCTATGGCTATTGCATCGGAGGTCTTTTTACATGCCGCAAAATGTGCCATTTTGCTGAAGCGATCTACTACCACCATGACAGAGTCAAATCCCCGTTGTGTTCGGGGTAGCCCGAGAACAAAATCCATGGACAGATCCTCCCATATACTTTCGGGGACTGGTAAAGGTGTGTAAAGGCCAGTATTTTGCGTGGTGCCTTTATATATTTGGCAAGTAAAACACTTGGTGACATAGTTAGAGACATCCTTGCGGATGTGGGGCCAATAGAAACGAGAAGCGACGATGTCCAATGTTTTATCACGGCCGAAGTGCCCCGCAAGGCCACCTGTATGAGCATCCCGCAAAATAGCCTCCCGTAAGGAAGTGTGCGGGATACAGAGTGTATTTCCTTTGAATAAGTATCCTTATGGTAGTCGTCGATGGGCATATGATTAGAACATTTGTACCAAATGTCTTGGAAGTCTTTATCGGTTTCATACAAGTCCGGTAGATAGTCAAAGGCAATAATTTCACCTTTAAGGATGGTTAATAGGTTGTTCTTCCGGCTCAAAGCGTCTGCCGCTTTATTGGTTGTTCCCGCTTTGTGTTTAATCACAAAGTCAAATCGTTGGAGGAAAGACAACCAACGGGCATGCATACGGCTTATAGTCTTCTGAGTATGCAAAAATTTTAAGGAAAAGTGATCCGTAAACAATATAAATTCTTTGCTTAGAAGATAATGCTCCCATTGTTTTAATGCACGGACAAGGGCATAGAGTTCTTGTTCATATGTGCTCCATTTTGTACGGGATGGGCTAAGTTTCTCACTAAAGTATTCTACAGGGTGATTATGTTGAGAAAGAACAGCTCCTATACCAAGACCGGACGCATCTACCGCTACTTTAAAAGGGGAATCAAAGTTTGGGAGGGCAAGGACGGGGCTTTGACAAAGTTTAGTTTTAATGAGATGGAAACTTTCCAGTTGTGGTTGACCCAAGAAAATTGTCCCTTTTTAAGGCAGTTGGTTAACAGAGCTACTATCGAGCTAAAGTTTTTAATGAATTTTCTATAAAAGGATGCAAGCCCTAGAAAACATTGAACATCTTTAACTGTTTTAGGTTCCCCCCATTCGGCTATGGCTTTAATTTTAGAAGGGTCCATCTGAACTTTATTATGGCCAATGATAAAGCCTAAGAAGGATATTTCAGTAATGACAAACAGACACTTTTTAATATTGATCACTTGTTAGAGGCCAAAGTGGTGAAGAGTAATTTAAGATGTTCTAAGTGGTCATGCATATTAAGGCTATAAATGAGAATATCATCAAAGTAAACAACAATAAACTTGTTAATGAAAGGGAACAAAACCTGGTTCATAAGTCTCATGAAGGTACTGGGAGCATTACATAACCCGAATGGCATAACAAGCCATTCAAATAAGCCCTCATTCGTCTTGAACGCAGTTTTCCACTCATCGCCGGGTCTAATGCGAATTTGGTGGTAGCCACTCTTGAGATCAACCTTAAAGAAGATAGTAGTGCCTCCCAATTGGTCCAAAAGATCCGTAATTCGTGGTATGGGAAACCGATATTTTACTGTTATTTTGTTTATGGCACGACTGTTGACGCACATTCGCCAAGTGCCGTCCTTTTTTGGAGTTAAAAGGGTGGGCACCGCACAAGGGCTCAAACTTGGCTGTATATGCCCCTTATCAAGTAACTCTTGGATTTGGTCATGAAGTATCTTATATTCCGACGGGCTCATTCGATAATGTGCTAAATTAGGGAGTGGTGCTCCTCGTAAAAAATCAATGTTGTGTTGTATGTTTCAAAGAGGGGGCAGCCCGTGGGTGTTTCCACAATGGACTCAAATTGTGTCAATAATTGACTGACAGCGGGAGGAACATTAGATCTATCATTTACAGAACCAAACTCTTTAACAATTAGACCGAGGATAGGATCTTTAGATTGGCCGATGAATTGTTTTGCTGAAGTGATGGTGAAAAGGCTACCCGTCCCTTTATCACTGTCTTTCAAAGGGAGGGATTTGGAGGGGTTTAACGGTAGAAGGACCACCTTTTTACCCATCCATAGGAACTCATACGTATTGTCTCTTCCTCTATGGAGAGCTTGAGTATCAAACTGCCATGGTTTGCCCAATAGAACATGACAGACGTCCATGTCGAGTACGTCACATACAATTTGGTCTTTATAAGTTGACCCAATGGACAGTGCAATCGTGCAGGTATGTGTAACATGTGCCTCACCCCCTTTTTTAATCCAATACACCTTATAAGGGGCGGGGTGAGCAGATAAAGGTAAATGTAAAGTGGTAACCAACTTACTTGCAATGACATTTTCGGTGTTGCCATTATCGACTATGACATTGCAGATTTTCCCATTGATAGTGCATCTAGTTTTAAAGAGAGCGTGTCTTTGATTGGCCACTTCGGTTTTAGGTGTCAACAACACTCGTTGGAGAACACAGGAAACAGTATCTCCTTCATCTGGGGCAACATAGTCGACATCCTCTTCCAACTCAGATCCATTGTTTGCTTGTATGCCATCCTCATCAACAATGTTGATAGCTTTTCGTTAAGGACAGTCATTAGATAAATGCCCTGTTTGTCCACACCAGAAGCATTTGCCTAATGTTGGACGGGAATACATGTTTCCTTGCCGTTTTCCTGCCACATTATCAATGGATTTAGCTTTAACAGAATCAGGTTCAAAAGACTTACCTTTAGGAGGTGGTGATGTGAAGTTGGGCGAAGAAGCATTGTCCCCCAGAGGAGTGGACCGTTTGGATGTTCCCCCTTGGTCCCAATTCCCTTTTCTTTGAATACTGTTTCTTGAAGCGGTTGCCAATTTGTTCTTCAATGGTAGTTGCTGTAGAAATAGCTTCGTTGAGGTAACCTCCGTACGCAAGCCACCTATGAATTTTGCAACCAAATGTTGTTGGCTTTCCAAAAGGTTGGTTCTTGCACCTAATCGATGAAATTCATCGGAGTAATCAGCTATGGACCGGGAGCCTTGTTTACAATTCTGGTATTGGTTGTATAAAACTTGCTCAAAATTGACGGGGAGGAAACGTTCGCGCATGAGTTTCTTCATACGCTCCCAATTGCGAATGGGCTGCTTCCCATAGCGATGTCGATTAATTTCCAGCTGATCCCACCAAGCTGAAGCTCCCCCTTTCAGTTTTAACGCGACTAACCGGACCTTTTTATGTTCGGGAGTATCCATGTAGCTAAAGAAATTTTCTACGTTCTTTACCCAATCTAGGAATCCTTCAATATCCATTTTTCCATTAAAACTAGGAAGATCAATCTTCATTTTATATTCACTCTGTTATTGATTCCTATTGGGATTAGGGTATCTACCAAAATGTTCTCCGTCAAAAGCAACCATTTCGTTGTCCTCATCGTTTGAGGAATCAAAAAGTACCTCATGCCGCAGCTGAAACAGGGGATTCCGATTGACTTCTTGATGGAAAAAACGAGGTTCTTGAAAGTTTCTTAGACCTAAGCGGGCCGCCTGCTGTCTTCTTGGAGGGTTGACATGCCTTTCTTGGGGGTACGCCTGACCATGACCCTCTGGCCTCCCTTCTTGGCCCATTCTTTCTTGCTGCAGGGGCGTGTTTCGAGCTGGAGTTTGATGGACACTCATAGCTTCCAGTTTTTCGTGAATAATCTCCAGAATTTGCTTAATCTCGCCGACATCCTGCGGGATGGCTTTCACCTCTCCTTCAACCGACAGCAAGCGTGCGGTTGACTATCGTGGCGAGAGAATGGAGGCTTGCTCCATTTCTTTGTTGGTGAGGGAAGAATCTCCAATGTTAACTGACGTCTTTCCCGCCATAACAACCCAGAAAATCGGGATGCTCTGATACCAATTTGGTGTGCACAATTTAGATGGAAATCTTGAAGAGAATTATATTCATCTAAACACTGATGTCCAGCAACTATTTATAGGGGCTGCTGGGATAAAACTACACAATAACTAAAATAACAGCACCTAAGGATTAACAGCTTAACTAACTAACCAACGTAACCTACTAACTACATCAATTTTATTGAGTATATTTTATACTATTATCATTAATTTACCAACAAAATGTTTCATTTATTTAAAAATTACTACTTTAATACATATACATATATTATCTAAAATTTTCTTAAAAAAACTAACGTGTCCCCGACGTGTCCGTGTCCTATTCTCGTGCCTGTGTCCGTGCTTCTTAGATTCACAGATGAGAACTTTAAAACCATGTACCCATAAAAGATTAGCTTTTGAATGAGCACACAAACCAAATAAGCTGGAGGATTATGTGGGAAATATTCAAGTCCCAAACCCAAGAGATATTGAACATAAAAAAAAAACCACATCCAACAATCGGCTGCATAAGTGCAGGCAAAAAACAGGTCAAAAAAACCGCCTTGCCTTAATCCCCTCAAACCAAGGATTCTTACTCTCGGATGCCCATTAATAAATATAGAAAACTTAGTGTCTTTGATGCACCCATTAATCCATGAGACCCATTTACTTCCGAAGCCTTTTCGACTAAGCACCTCTAATAAGAAATCAAATCAACTAAGTCAAAAGCTTTCTCAAGATCGAGTGTAAGAATCCAACCTGATGTAGCTTATAAGACTTGTCTGTTTTTATAGCCGTTTAGCTTTATAGCTGTTGGGTAATGTCTTTGGTAAGGTAGTTAGAATTAGTTATCTGGCTTCTTATTTAAAAGCCATCATTGTTTTCGGTTCAAACTCTCTTGTGATTGAATCTTCTCACATCAAATTGGTATCAGAGTACTATCTGAAATTAGTACCTGATGGCTAGAAGGAACACAACGACTTCCAGCAAAGGACCCGCGGTGGATCCTTCTCAACCTCTGTCTCCAAAGTTTGCCACCGAGCGCCTACTGTCATTGGAAAATTCGTTGGGCGAGGTACGTTCTAGCGTTCAGACAATTCATGGTCTCATGGAAAACCTTTCTAAACACCTGGAAAATATCGCGATTGAGCAAGAACGACTGCATGAAAACCTGGAAAATCCCGGCGACCAGTTCGAATAGGAACGGCTACGACCACCAAGAAATTAATTGCCATCCCCAGTTTTGATCCGAAATGCAGATGGTCATGGTCGGAGAAAATAAGAAATTCAATTACAAAATCAAGATTTGGACACGTCTGAAGAGGAAGATGAATTCTTTTGGAGAATCAATGCATTGACAAATTTGATGTTCAAAACAGGGGAGGCGTGCAGACCGATTATAAGATGAAAATTGATCTCCCTACCTTTAATGGGAAGATGGGAGTAGAAGCATTCTTGGATTGGGTCAAGAATGTTGAGAATTTCTTTGATTACACCAACACATCGGAGGATAAAAAAGTCAAACTGGTGGCCCTTAAGCTCCAGTCCGGTGCATCGGCGTGGTGGGACCAGCTAGAAGTCAACCGACGGCACTTAGGTAAACGTTCCATCCGGAGTTGGCCTCGAATGCTCCGGCTGATGCGCGAGCGTTTTCTCCCCTCCAACTTTGAGCTACTCCTTTACCAACAATACCAACGCTGTCGCCAGTGAACTAAGTCTATTGCTGATTACACCGAGGAATTCCATCGTTTAAAGGCACGTACAAATATTAAAACGGATGCCCATCCCCAGCCTTATAAGGTTTCTTGGATTCGAAAAGGTGGTGAAATGCCTATCAATTCAGTACGTACAGTACCTTTAAGCATTAGAAATCACTACAGAGATCAAATTATTTGTGACTTCTTGGATATGGATGCTTGCCATATCCTTCTCGGACGTCCTTGGCAATTTGATCTTCAAACAATCCATAAGGGGCGAGAAAATACGTACGAATTTCATTGGATGGGTCGAAAGATTGTGCTCTTACCATCCTCATCGGACGGGAGCCTCTTTACCACATTTACCTCACTATCAAATGAGTCCAAGTGAGTATCAAATTTTACATGATCAGATCCAAGATGTCCTTCATAAGGGGCATATCCAGCCAAGCCTTTACTAGCTCCTAAGAAGGACAGATCTTGGCGGATGTGTGTTGACAGCCATGCTATGAACAAGATTACCATTAAATATCATTTTCTCATACCCATATAATCCGATCTTTTAGATCAACTCAGCAGGGCTCAAATATTTTCAAAGGTGGACCTTAAAACTGGGTATCATCAAATCAAAATTAGCCCAGGGACGAGTGGAAAACGACATTTAAAACCAATGAGGGACTCTTTGAATGGCTTGTCATGCCATTTGGATTATCAAACGCGCCAAGTACGTTCATGAGGCTAATGAACCAAGTTTTATATCCTTTCCTTAATAACTTCATTGTTGTTTACTTTCATGATATACTTGTTGAATTAGTTAGAAGTTTAGATTATGTGGATTTAGTTAGAAGTTGTTTAGATTTTGTGTTTAAATTTAGCAAATAAATCTCCTTTTTTGTTAGGGAAGTTGGGAGGTTATTCCTAGATTTTGTTTCCTCTTGTAACCTATATATAGTGCCTCTATTCCTCATCTTTAATCAATCAATTAGAGAAATAAAGAATTTACTTCTTCTCTCTTTTCTCGTGTATGTCTCTGAGGTGTCTTTATCCTTAGTTTTTATGGTATCAGAGCTAGGTTTAGATTGACACCAGAATAGTTAAAACAGCCATGATGACTGATGTGCGCAAAGATGAGAGTTCTGAAGGATCAAATACGACCTCAATTTCTCTCCCTACAAGCACATCCACGACGCCTCCAACTACAAATACTCCACCTTCTCGAACCAGCTCTTCCGGCTATCAAGTGGGCCCTAGTGTGTCAAACTCCCAAAATTTGACCACCTCTCTCCCTCCATTTTCGAAGGCACAACTTGAACAGCTCTATCGCCTCTTAACACCGCTAGTTGAGTCTACTCCTTCGTCCAATTTCGTAGCACAACGAGGTATTTTTAGTGCAGCTTTAACAAGTCAGCAGCATTCCGATCAGTGGATCTTAGATTTGGGTGCCACTGATCATATGATCGCTTCTCATGATATGTTTACCATGTACTCACCCAACCCGATTCAGACACATGTCAAGCTTGCAGATGGGTCATCGGCCATTATTAAGGGCTTTGGTTCTGTTATTCTTAGCCCGAATATTACATTGCACTCAGTACTCCATGTGCCTAAATTATGTTGCAATCTAATTTCTGTTCAGAAGTTGACTCATGATTTAAAGTGTCAGGCTCTGTTCACTGACTCTAAGTGTTTGTTTCAGGACATGATAACAAGAACGACGATTGGCAGTGCTGATGACTTTGAAGGGCTCTACTACTTCAAAGAACCAAGTCTAAGAAATAAACAAGTTCTCTAGGTTGGTAGTGAGTCAAATTATAGAGAACAACAAATTCTACTTTTACATCGCCATTTAGGGCACCCGAGCTTTCAATATCTTAAACATTTGTATCCTTCACTTTTTTATAAAGATGACCTTTTTACTTGCGAAGTGTGTCAACTTGCAAAACACTCTCGTACATCTTATCCTTCTATTGAGTATATACTATTCAGTCCATTCACAATAATTCATAGTGATTTATGGGAGTCGTCTCGCATCAAAACGATGTCCGGTAAACATTGGTTCCTTACCTTCACTGATGACCACACTAGGATTTGTTGGGTCTATTGCACTTAGGAAGGGTGTGAGATCGCGTACTCAACATCCAATTGCTCGATGTGTTGGTTATAGTCATTTATCTTCAACAGTTCAGACCTTGGCTCTCAATCTGGAAGCAAATGAGGTAACAAAATCCATTCAAGAGGCTACGAGCAATCCATAGTGGAAAAATGAAGCTTAATGATACGTGGACAGTAGTTGATCGTCCACAAGATAAACCAACGGTAGGATGCTGATGGATCTTTACGGTCAAATATAAGGCTGATGGGTCCATTGAAAGGTATAAAGCAAGATTGATGGCCAAAGGATACTCTCAGACTTTTGGGGTAGACTATCAGGAGACATTTGCAGCCGTGCACGCCTCCCTATTGTCTGATATATTTATTGTGGTGGCAGTGGGTAATCACATCACAAATCAATTCTTTCCTTTTCAATCATTCAAAATAAAACCACACCTTTCTTAATTTTTTTTATCTTTTTGTTTTAGTAAATTCTTTTTCTTTCCTTCTTTCTTTTGTTAATTCTTTCTTTTATTAAGTTAGGGTTTCTTTCTAACTCTCTCTCTTCACCTTCTTTCTCATATTCAACTTCTCCATCTTCATTCTTCATTTCCTTCTAAAACTTTTGATTATTTTCTTCACACTTCTCTTTCTTTCTTAGACTCAACTTCTCCTTCTCCATTCTTCATCTCTTCTTTTTTTTCTTAAAAAACTTTTGATTATTTCCTTCACACTTCTCTCTCATCCTTGTCACTGTTGTTGCCACCACTACATTCAACTCCGCCATTGCTAGCCACCACCTTCAATCCTCCACCTTCTCCATCTCTGCCGTTGATACAATCCCAATTTTTGTTGCAAGGCCCAAAGAAGCACGCCCAACCAGCGGAAACCGAACCAAATATTCGGCTCGGTTTGTATGAGACATGCGGTTCGGCACGGTTTGAACTTTTTCTTTTTTGAATATTTGGTTTCGATTTCGGTTCAGCCCTAAAACCGAACCGAACCGAACCAAGATCACCACTAGCTTCGATAGGTGAAGAAGAAGAAAGTAAAAATAAAAGATCAGTCATTTCCACAACTTCCTCATCTTTCAGAGAACGCCTAGTTACCAACCTCCAAGAGGAGCCAATATTATCCCAAGCATCTGAAATCGAAATTGAGGGGTCAGAAGAGATCCTAAAAAGGGCTGGAATCTATCCTTTAACAGGACCTCTCCCACATGATGCCAAAATAAGCTTCTCCTTCCATTCCCAACTTTGATACGGGAGAACAAAGCCATCTGCTGCCAAGCTTTTGAAATATTGTGCCAAGGGCTTCTACCAGAACCAACCCTCTTATCCAAGGTGCTCCATCCACCGAAGTCAGATCCATGGATACTATCCACCACTGCCCTTTTGAACCCAAGAATCTTGGTGCTCTAGTACCAACTATGGTGAAGCAGAGAATTCAGAAACTGGAATTATTATTCATCAGCCTTAAAAGAGAATACAAGACCCTATTTATAGATGAACGGCCACGGCTATAAGGAAGGTTTTAAGGAACTAACCCTTGGAAGCTTATAACAAACAATTAGCCAACAGAACAACTATCCCAACTAACACTTAACTAACTGAACTACTTTATTAACAACTAAATAAAGTAGTTAGTTATATCATAACTGCTAGCTCTTCAGCGAATCCAGCAAGTTTTAACAGCTATTTTTCCCAAAAAAAGCTGCTGTAAATTGTAAAATAAAAGACAGAAAAAGTTCCTAAAATACCCTTGCATCAAATCGTCTGCCACAAAGCATTAGGCCCCTGAAAGAACTATCACAATTATTTGGCCAATAATGCCTCATTTCTAAGTTTCAAGTTCCCAATGCCCAAATCTCCCACATCCAAAGGCCTAGAAGTAACATCCCAATTGACTAAGTGAGCCCCACCCCCTTCGTCAACCCCCCTCCCAAAATAAATTTCTCACACTTAGTTTTGATGGTAATAAAATTATTTGTATTCCAATATGTTAAAGTAAGGGTTTGTTAAAAATCATAAAGGCCTTTGAGTGGTTGTCGAGTCTCGTTGTTAATTGGGACGAATCAGCTATTAGTGGTATTTTTTTTGAACAAGATACGAACTTTTCATTGATAAATGAAAATGAACAAAATTGTTCAAAGATTTTTTTTTTTTTTTAAGATAAGAAACTTGTATATTCCGGAAGGAAGTCAAAAGGAACAACCTATGGGCTGGGGTAGAGGAAACCCCACCAAGAAGAACTAAACAACCGCTTTCCAATTGTACATAAGCATGGAAAGGTCGTAGTTACAAAAGAATTTGCTATAGTTGATGCACCACCAAGAGACAGTGTGCTGTACATTTTTACAAAAAATCTCAAAAGAAGAAGACTTATCTTCGAAGACCCGAAGGTTCCTTTCCAACCAAAGGTGCCAAAGGAGAGCTCTTGAAGCACATTTCCACAAAAACTTAGCTTTTTTAGGCAGAGTCCAGACATGCAGGGCCTCGGCCAACCAAACATCTATATGATTAGGGAAACAAAAAGACAACCCAAAGAGATCCATGATAAAGAGCCACCCTCGAGCCGCAAACGTACAATGAATGAAGATATGATCTATTGATTCAGTGTTGGCCATACATAAACAACAAACAGAGGGGGAGAGCACCCAATTGCTGCATTTCTTTTGAAGCTTCTCATGAGTGTTCAAGCTTCTGTGTGCTAAGGACCATAGGAACACCTTGACCTTTCTTGGAGAGGCAAACATCCAAATAGCTTGAATGAGAGAAGATTTCAAAGGGGGAGTACATTCCACCATCTTCATACAAGYAGACCTAGTAGAAAACTTTCCACCATTGCCAATAGACCAGCCAACCCGGTCTTCCCCYTCCCCTAGGCCCACTGTGTCGATGGCATGGATCAGACCCATCCAACTTTCTATTTYCCAGTCAAAGAGGCCTCTTCTGAAGCMAAGATCCCAATCGTTCTCAGAATTATTCTAGCAATCGRCAATAGAAGCCCCCTTTTTTGTGGAGATATTAAACAAGTTGGGAAAGGAGCTTTGGAGGGTGTTTTGTCCTATCCACTTGTCTGTCCAGAACTTGATACGATTCCCTTTTCTCGCTTTGAACTCCAAGAACT
>NW_019104624.1:574357-592876 GCF_001995035.1 Momordica charantia
ATGACACGGGGGAATTGGAAGCCCTCGTCCAGTGGCAGCATATGGATGAAGGAGATGCTACCTGGGAGAATTGGGATGCCTTCCAACTCCAATTTCTCAACTTCCACCTTGAGGACAAGGTGTCTAGGCCCCGGGGGATGATGTTAGGCCTCCTATTAGGAACACATATGTACGTAGGGTAAAGGGGGTAATTCCCCCTCTTCTGACAGTTAGACCGTTGACCCTAAGGAGTGCCTTGTCTTTTGTCTTTTGTCTTTTGTGGGGAGTCCTAGGTGAGGGGAGATATATCTGTTCTGTGGCTGCCTAGGTGGGGGCAGGTATTATTTTGTATTCTGAAGTATTTGTCTGTTGTGGAGAGAGCAACCCTCTCGAATGGTTGTTGTTATTGAACTCTATTTCCATTGAATACTATCAAGTGAGGGAGTTACCTCACAGAACCTTCGGTAGCCTTTTTAAGTAGGCAGCAAAATTCTATACCATTGCCAAAGGACCTCTTTTTGATGAGAACACCTCTTGAACCCGCTCGAATAAGTTTGTTCTTTTTATTTATTGGTCAACAAGGATCAAAATCATTTGTTCTTCCACTGTCCACACTCAATGGACATTTGCCACTTTCTCTTTGGAATATTCAATTTAAGGGGGTGTTTGACTATGATTCAAAAGACAACACTATTAAGAATTCACTATTAAGAGGATACTGTATCATAAAGTAACTGATTTGGATTAATGTTATCAAGCTTCCATCTCAAAGACTTGGTTTTAAATCAGACAATTAATAAAGAAAAGCAGTACATCTCAGGGGATCGATTTGATTTTGTTAAAATAAAATTTTCATTTAGGTGGTTTCTCTTTTATTTGCAAATTTTTCTTATAATGACATTTGTAGGAATTGGGGGCTTTTATCTCTCCTATCTATGCTGCTTCATTTGGTTGGATTATTTCTTTTCTTTTCTCACTCCCAATGGGAGTTTGTATTTTTTTCATTTATCAACAAAAAGTTCATTTCCGTTAATTGAAAAAAAAGTTTAACTGCACAGCCATCAACCAATGGTCAGCCAAGCTAACTATTACATGCAAAGCCTAGGATAGATACTGTATCAAAATGTGAACATGTTTCATTTGGTTATGCATTTTCAAGGTAGCAAGTGAACTACTAAAAGAATGTACGTGATTAAAGAAACTGACTTAGGTCAATATAATATAAATAAACAAACCTTAACATGATAACTAACATATGCATGAAACGTTGACAAACTCCAAATTACACGGTCCACCTTATTTCCCTCTACATGCCGAGGGAAAATTACTGCATTAAATAAAGACATTGTGCGGTTAGAGCAATGGAAAAATCTTGCAAAACAAGCACTATTTTCAAATATTACCAAAAGTCACAAATCCTGCATTGGCTGATAATGCATCATTGGGAGCTCCCTTCAGTTCTTGAGGAGGAGATGGAGACCATGAACAAGGAGGAGCATTATTAAGTCCAGCAGTTCGTCTTGCTTCTACAAATTCCTAAACAGTGGCATGAAAATTCACAACTTAATCGAAGAAAATATGTTATCCTACAGTCAGAATCATAACTTTAGGAGTGCCATCAATAACATTACAACCATTAGAATATCCTGCTAAGGAAACCCTAGTCAGTGACTCAGCATTATACACAAATATATGGCACCCCGATTTTGTAAAGAAAATTAAAGGTACCATTTACAGACATCTACTCACTTAATTGGGCGAATAAATTATAACCTTACCTGGAGAAAAGAAGTCGCAAGAGCAATGTCTATAGAATCCCTAAATCTCATTGGAAACACCACAATTACCTTTTCAGCCTGTTATTTTTTTAACAAGAAACAAAATTTTCATTGATAATATGAAAAGGAATAAAAATATTAAAGGATACGAGCTTCTAATGGAAGCGAAAAGAGAAGAAAAGCAACCAGTAAGGAACAAAGAATCAATGACCAAGACCACCACCTACAAACTACCAAAGCAACACCAAAAAGAC
The DNA here is from genome assembly GCF_001995035.1 of Momordica charantia. The sequence goes on from NW_019104624.1 coordinate 576,369, forward strand.
TAATGCCAAAGAATTAACCAAAAATATGAAAAAATAGAGACTTGAAGAACTCTTAGCTTCAAAATTTGCAAATCCGAAGAATACAGCCTGTTGAAGAAAAGCCATAACAACCGCCAAACAAAAGATTGAGGAGCTAAAAGGAGCAATAACCAAAAACAACGAGAAGCAGGAAAGATGTTCTAGATGACATAACAAAGAAGTAATGACTTTGCTGCAACCTCCCCCTCCATTCATTGGATACACCCAATGGTTGAGGCAACATGGTGCAAGACCTCCTTTGAGACTCGCCTATACCAATTCCACAAAAACTTGAGAACCCTTACTCCAAATTTTTTCAAAGAGGGAACAACTTTGAATAAAGAGAACATGGAAGTAATCCTAGCAATTGCAGCTCTACTCAGCACCATTAAAACGCCTAGCCTCTATGGCAGATAAGGATTCATTGAGCTTTGAAGATGGTATACCTCTTCTTTCTATTCAAAATTCAGTGTAAGTCGATTCTCCTCTGCCATTTTTGATCCAAAGTTCTTGAGAACGCCATGGAGATCGATAGATTTCGTGAATGTCTAGAAGTTGAAACGTTTGCAAAGGTTATATATCCCTCCCCAATTCTGAAAAGTCTCCCGAAAATCTTCTTTAATTGCAGTTGATACAGAGATAGTGGACGGTGCTTTAAATGTGCCAACGATAACAGATGAAGAAGGTGAAGAGGTGTTGGTTTCAGGATTTATTTTGAAGGAAGACAAAACATCCCAAATTGTTCCTTCGGCTCCTGTGCCTCCACATTTAATGCTGCAGCCCATTTTGGAATCTCCTGTAGCTCTTGTCCAATTGGTAATTTCAAACGAAAATTTATTGAGCCCTGCCCTCTCTTATACTTTAGAAGAAAAAACGTCTCCTTGCCTAACAAAGAGTTATTATTGGAGGAATCAAAGCCAATTAACATTCCCAACATTAATCTCTTAAAAGCATTTGAGGTAGAGGGAGAGACTAAACCTATTGAGAAAGTTTGTAGTGGGCCAGATCAAAATCCTTCTCATTTATTTTCCTTGTGTCCCGGTATAGTTTTTTCAACTATTACAGTATTACTTAGGACAATTTGAATATGAATCAAAGGGTCTATTCAGATGATGCAGATGAATTTAATGTTAGTATAAGCAGCCCAGATTTCACTCCTTCCAAAGAAGATCAATAGACTTTCCATGAGGATCCCCTTGAATATCCATTGGAAGAGGACTTTTTCAACCTTCTTGGTTTGGACAAAGTCAGCTCTTACCCCAAATTGGAGTCTCTCTCGGAAAAGCCAGTTGTTTTATCCTTAGAGGAAAAGCCTCCAGCCAAGCCTTCAGTTCACTGCTGCATCAGCCTCCCATCCTTCCCTTCTTTCACTAAAGTGGGGTTATCATTAACCCCGTACAAAGTTCTCAATGAAAATCCTATCATGGAATATGAGGGGTTTGGGGAATTATAAGAAAAGATTGGAGATCAAGAAATTCATCTTAAAGCACCGTCCTGACATTGTTTTCATGCAAGAATCAAAATGAAGCAGATTAATGAGCACTTCATTAGATCTATTTGGAGTTCAAGGGGTGTGGGTTGGGCGTAGATTGGAGCTAATGGCAGATCAGGAGGCATCCGCTGTGGGATGAAAGTAAAGTGCAGGTGCAAGAGGTTCTTGAAGGAATCTTCATTTATTAAATTTGTATAATTATTTTAAGTTGTGCACCTTGCCTCACTAGAGCCCGCACTTCTACATCTTAGGTTTAAGCTCCAAGCTTTACAATACACCAAATATTGTCCAAAGTAATGTAAGTAAGAGAAAAAATGATCGTTTTACCTGAGGAACAAGAAAAAATGACTCTTTTGGACGATGAACCAATGCAACAAGCCTGTTGACATCAGAAGCCACAACCTTAGACCCGAGATGTTTAAGAATCACTCTTAATGGAGCACCAAGAACCACTTCCCTAATAGATGCGACTTTTACCAAAATAGTGTGCTTATTATCTGCAAGAAATAAGTCAAAAAAAGCATCAGCAATAATTTGAGCACAAAAAAGCTATATCTCACAGAAGAATTAAAAGTAGCAACTTCCACGAAAGAGACTCTCCTACAAAGCAATTGTAAAAAAAGGGTGTACTTATAGCTCCATAAACTCCTAATATTAAACTCAGTTAGGTATCAAATTGCTGGTAAACGAGATTAGCAAATAATATTGATACATTAGCTTAATCTAGTCCAAATTCTGCATTCATCCTTGTAGATTCAACAAAATGCAACATGCTTGATAAGGTTCGGTGATGTGGCCTTGAAGGAGAGATACAGTAGACAGATTAAAATATACATTTGGTTCATCGAGCAATAAACTAATGATGGGCACATTAGCTCATATTTAATGCATGGGAATCAAAGATGCCTGGAAAAATGTGATGCAGATCATAAGCCCTGTTATGTTAGTTAGCCATTAGTTTAGTATTTTAATAATTCTTATTTTGTAAGTTAGTTTCGGTTGGCTCCTGAAGCTTTTTGATAGAAGAACTTTTCTTATTATTCTCAATACAATAGGATGAAATATATACAAGGGTATCTTCACTCAAAAGACTAGAAATTAGGTATCAATCTAGATCTACAAGGAAAAACTAAATTACATAGTATACAAGGAAATAAATTTAAAGTAATTTTTCCTAAATTTCAGCTTGACTTTCTACAATTCCCCTCAAGCTGGATGATATATGCTCGTCATTCCAAGTTTCGAAATCAATCTACTATGGTTGGTTCGATGCAATGCCTTAGTTAATATATCAGCTGCTTGTTGTTGGGAAGACATATATCTTAGATTAATTGTCTGCGTCTCAATCTTCTCACTGATGAAATGACGGTCTATTTCAACGTGTTTCATCCGATCATGATGTATTGGATTTCTTATGATGGCTATAGTAGATTGATTGTCACATAGTACCTCTATAGTAACTTCAGTCTTGATCTTAAGCTCAATGAGAAGGCGTTGTAACCAAATTCCTTCACAAATCCCATGGGCTAATGATCGAAACTCAGTTTCAGCACTGCTTCGGGCTACAACCTGTTGTCTCTTACTACACTAGGTTACTAAGTTCCCCCATACATAGGAACAATATCTTGATGTTGACTTCCGATCAATTGGAGATCCGGCCCGATCTACATCAGTGTAGACTTCAAGAGCTCAGTTTGTGGTCTCCCCGAACATGAGTCCCTTTCCAAGATCGTGCTTAAAATATCTCAATATTCTATACACAGTTTCCATATGTTCCTTTGAAGGTTTGTTCAGGAATTGACTTACCACATTAACTGCAAAGCTAATGTCTGGTCACGTATGAGGTAAGTATATAAGCTTCCTAACTAGACGTTGATATCTGCCTTTATCAATTGGTTCATCTTCGAGATTAACTCCAAGTTTTGAGTTCGCATCCATAGGTGTATCTGTTGGTTTGCAGCCACTCATCCCAGCTTCTCTTAGGAGATCTATGGTGTACTTTCATTGAGTAACAGAAATCCCTTTACTAGATCTTTCGAAACTAAGTATAGGCATCTTGTTTCAACACAGCTATAAATTTTTAAAACCAAGCCCGAGGTGACTGTTTTAGTCCATGGAGAGACTTCTTGAGTTACATACCTTTCCTCTAGTATACCTGTTCTCAAATCCAAGAGGTATGTCCATGTACACTTCCTCTACTAAATCGCCATTTAGAAATGCATTCTTTACATCTAGTTGAAACAAGGGCCAAATCTAGATTTGTTGCAATAGAGAGAAGTACCAAAATAGTATTCAGCTTGGCAACTGGAGCAAAAGTTTCTTGATAGTCAATCCCATAAGCTTGGGTGAATCTTTTAGACAAAGGCGAGCTTTGAATCGCTCTATATTACCATCTGGTCTATGTTTGGTCGAAAAAATTCATTTACAACGAATTGTGCGTTTACCTGGGGGTAAGTCAGTAAGGATCCAAATCCCATTTTTCTCCAAAGCCTAGCTCTTCTAAGGTGGCAGCTTTCCATTCAGGTCTCTGTAGAGCTTCTTGAACCGAGTGGGAGTTTGTATATGATCTAGTGAAGTCACAAAAGCTTTGAAACATGGCGACGTATTAGTATAAGATAAGTGATATTGTATGGGATGTTGAGTACATGAGTGAACACCTTTCCTTACAACAATGGGTCTATCATCTTCTGACATCTCGTGTCCTATTTCAGGGATACTAGGATTTTGGTTTAGATCTTGGCTTTGTTGAACTTGTGTAGGTTGTATCTCGGTCCTCTCAAGTTGTCTCGCTCTTCGCGAATAAACTTGCAATTCAGGCTTAGAGGTAGATATAGGGGAGTTGACTCAGAAGATGCAAGTGAACTTTCAGATGATAAATTTAAAGTTACTGCAGGAATCAAGAGTGCAATTCCAATTTTGTGATTCAAAATCATAATGCTCCCCCTGAATTACAGAATTGGGATAATATGGTTGATGTTCAAAAAATGTGACATCCATGATATGAAAGAATTTTTGAGATGGGGGATGATAATACTTGTATCCTTTCTGATTCGATGAGTATCCAAGGAAGACACATTTTTTGGATCTCGCATCAAGTTTACTACGACACTGAGGATATACGTGAACGAATGTAGTACACCTAAATATTTTAATGGTAGTTGAGACACCAGATGGGATGTAAGATAGATCGTAAGTAAACTTTGCAAGGGTGTGTTGAATTTGAGAATACGAGAGGACAATTAATTTATGAGATAGGTAGCAGTGAGAAAAGCTTCGCCCCAAAAAGATTTTGGAATGTGTGATGTGAGCATTAGGAATCGGGCTACGTCGAGAAAATGACAATTTTTGCGTTCAATGGCACCATTTTGTTGGGGTGTGTCAACACAAGAACTTTGGTGAACAATGCCATGAGATTGGAGATATGTTCCAAGGGTAGAGCTGAAAAAGTCACGTGCATTGTCAGCTTTCAATACTTGGATATTGACTTGAAACTGATTTTGGATCATTTTGTGAAAGGCTGTGAATAATTGGCTAGTTTCAGATTTGTCTTTCATAAAGAATGTCCAACTCAAATGTGCATGATCATCAACAAACAGAAAAAACCAACGAGCCCCATTGATAAGCCACAAATGTCTCCATAGATAAGAGAGAAAGGTTGAGATGGAGAATAAATATTAGGTGAATAATAAGCACGTGTGTGTTTGAAGAGTTGACAAATCTCACACTTGAAAGATTGACTCTTTTTATTGGTAAATAAAGAAAGAAACAGACGCTCTAGATAGGCCAAATTTAGATGACCAAAAAGATAGTGCAACATCATGATACGACTATCTTTATGATTTAAAGACTTAGAAATATAAGCTGACTCACGATTAGACTGAACTACAAGCTTATTGCATTTATTTGTTGGAGGACTAGTTGCTCTCAGAAGATACAATCTGGCACATAGTTCTGCAATGCCAATCATCTTCCACGATCCCAAGTCCTGAAAAATACAAGAGCTTGCAAGGAATTTAGTTTCGCAGTTCAAGTCCCGATTCAACTTACTTACAGATAGTAGATTATACTCCAATGTTGGCACAAATAAAACTGACTCAAGAATGAGAGAGCTTGATATCTGAATACTTCCAATACCAGTCACTTTAGCAGGTGTACCATTAGCAATTCGAACATAAAGATTACTCGTGTAAAGTGAAAAAGATGAGAATAAGGATCTATCACATGTATGATCTGATGCTCCAGATTCCACTATCCATTCAGATGGAAGAGTTTGAGTATGGAGAGAAACGGAATTTTGGTTACCTTGTTGTGTACATTCCAAGAACCACTTGCTGTTGTTGAAAGATTTGTTTTGTACAATAGTTGTTGCAGCATGTTTAACAGCTCTCTAGCATGTGGTTGTAGATTGGAAATTTAAGATACAGCAACATGTGGTGGTTGATTGACACTTCTTTTTTCAATTTCTTCGGAAGATAAACCACCTAATTCCTTTTTACCAACCAATTGTGAGATCTAAAGTAAGATTTCATGCTCTGCCTCTTTCTTCTTTTTCTCATTATGTAAATACCAAATTTTCAGAGAGGATTTTAGATTCCTCAATTTGGAGTGAGCGAAACCGGCCCATCAGTATGATCGATCTTTAGCAAGCTTGGATTCAATTTAAAAAACGAAAAGGACTGGGACGCCAACAAGACTCCCCTGCCTCCAAAAGGATTGGAAAATAATCGGATGTGATTCTTTCGGCCCGAGATGCTTTGGAATGAGATAAGACAGCATCCCACCCATTCGAAACAAAGAACCTGTCAAGAGTGGATGGACTCATTACCTGGCTTGGACAAAGAATATTTACCGCTTGCTAAAGGAACTTCATCAATCTCGAGCTTTTCAATAAGGTGATTGAATTTCTTCATGGTTTTCAAGAATCTATTACCTGAAGATCTCTCTGACGGCCATCTAATGATACTAAAATCCCCACCAATGCTCCATCAGCTTTCACAAAGAGAATAAATGTCCCTGCGCACGACAAAGAAATGTTTTCTTTCCTTGTAATCTTTATGACATCCTTGATGCAAATTCCGGTTTCATCCCTCATAATCAAAATGCCCCCTCATTTTCCAAACGAATCAATGATCGACCAACCAATGTCTCTGGAACTCCATAGAAGTTTAATGGAATGAGAGTCCATCTGTTGAAGCTTTGTTTCTTGTAAAAATACGACATTGAGATTCTACTTCTCTCACTAACGTGGCTCTCTATTAACCATTCTTCCTTTTTTTTCCTATTCAACTACTCTCCCTCCCTCTCTTTTCCTCCCACTTTCCTTCACTTTTATTTCTCTTCTCTATAGTCTCTCTTTCTTTTTTCTTCTATTCTACTCCCTCCTCTATATCACTTTTTCTCTCATTTCTCTTGTAGTTCTCTCTGAATGCAATGCAGTGGGCTGTTTGTTCCTGAGATTTTTATTTAATTAATAAATTGGTTGATTGGTCAATTTGCTTTAGCATTGGATGAGCCGACCGACTGACTAGAAAATTTTCTAAAAAAAACCAAAGATGACTGATCTATCCTATAGACCAACCAACCAACATCGATTCGGTCGGTTTTGGTCAGCTGGATTAGTTTTTCGGCTATGCTTAATGACCCCTATTGGGCCACACCCTGCTGCTCTTGGCACCAAGAGCTTCCATGGCTCTCTAGAGAAAGAGGTTGGTGCTATTGACCCGCAAAGCACTTTAAAAGGAACAATTTCGGTCTTATTCCCATTGAAAGTGCTCCAAGAAAGGTCGTGGTGGAACCAGAGGCGCAGGAAAGAAGTAGGGTGGGTAAAACTCTCCATTTTTACTTGAAATGGGGATCCCATGCCCCACTAGAATGAGGGAATTTTGACATTCCTATCAAGGATTTTTCTCGATGGAGCCCAAATGAAAATTCCTAAATACTACTTCCAAAACTAGCATATTCACTTCAAAGACAGTAATGAAAGCAAAGAGCTAGGAATCATAAACAATAGCACCGTTAACAAGAAGAGATAATACTTAAAAAATGAACAATAACCCTTTTCTTCAATATCCTTAACAATTTATAATGACCTTAAAGAGAAAACTCGATGAACCTTCATCAGGTGGAAGTTTTGAAAGATTCAATTTTAATGTGAGATTAAAACCATCTCTTGGAGGATCAAGAATCTGTACAAGCACGCCATATGCAGCCTTAATAGCTTCTATAGCTCCAGATGGAAGCCCACCACAAAAAACAGTATCTGCAGAAGGAATGGGCAATGATACAGATAGCAGGAAGGAATTTGGGTTTTTCATTGAGACCTACAAAACAATTCAGATCAATCATAGCAAAATTTAACAAAATTTAATCTGCAGCCAAATGATGAAAATAAAATAAGAAAAATCACCTGGACATGGTAACGCACATCATCAAATTCCACCCAGTTGTAATCCACTTCAACAGCTTTTTCAAGACTATAATCAACAAGAAACAGATTAGTCATCCTGATAAATTAAATACATTATTTAGTACCAAAGTTATCACTCTAAGTCAGACCATGATTGAACATGGAGAACTGATAATAACTTTGGGCTGCATCAACGCTAGACGAATTTTTTCAAATGATATTTGATTCAACAAACCAACTAAGAGAAGACATCCGCATGAATATAAACCGAGGAGATTACACACATAATAATAAATCTCCAATGAACAGTGGTTGAAAAAACAAAAAAGTTACACCCCAAAAATTACATCTAGAACCTATCGATCTAATTGTTAAGCCAGTCCATGCTCAAGGGGAAATTATTAACAGTATCCAATCCACTCAAGCTCTACTCTTATCATTAAAAAATCTTCACTTCTTCCCAACCATTATTCTACTTCTCAAATTTAAAAATTTTTCACACCAATTTGGCCTCAAAACTGAGTTTAAACTCCTTACCGAGCTTGGTGTGCTGGACGGAATATAAAAAGCAGGAGTTTTACAAACAAGCCAAATCTCTCAAAAAAATTCAATGATAGCCCAACTCCTCACACTGGCTACTAAAGAGGAATCCCACTGGAGACAGAGATGCAAGACCAAATGGCTAAAAGAGAGATATAAATTCTAGCTTTCTCCAGTGTATGGTTGCCATGAGGCCTAAGGAAAGAACTATTCTTGAGATCCTCTCTAGGGATGGGAATAGTTTATTGACTGAATCAGCGATTTAAAATTAATATCTGCACTTCTTTGAGAATTTGTACACAAATAAGGACAGCTTTTGCACAAATTCTTTTGGGAAGGACATGCAGGGGGTAAGGTAAATCACTTGGTTAAATGGCACATTACTTCTAAATCTCTTTTGGATGGTGGTCTAAAACACAAAAACTCAGCAGTTTTGACAAAATGGGGGTCGCGTTTCATCAATGAATCAGATAGTCTTTGGCACAAAGTTATCTCAAGCGTCCACGGCTTGGATCCATCAGGGTGGCATACAATTGGAAGGAAAAATGCTTCTTTCAGAAGTCTATGGAGCAGCATTTCTAGAATCTGGAAGAAGATGTATATTTATTCATCTTTCACTGTGGAGAACAGTAAAATAATTCTCTTTTCGATGGCTTGGCAATCTACCCTTTAAATCTCGGTTTCCTATTTATTTTAGAGTGGTGATGCCCAATGGTCTCGTAGCTGATTTTTTGGACCAAAATTTTCTTACATGGAAAATCACTTACAAAAGATATTTGAAGGAAGATGTAATAGCTGAGTTTAGTAGCTTGTTTGAAGTGTTGGATCCCATTAAATTATCATGTGCTGAAGATGAGGGTCTTCAAGGAAGTTGTCAGTAAATTCTTAATTCAAACAACTTTTCGTCAAGTCTCTTCCTTTGCTTAAGGAGGTTCTTTCACTACTATTAAAAACAAAGTCCTAAAATAATCAACATTTTGATTTGGATTCTCCTAAACAGCAGTCTTAACACGGCAAAAAGAAGCAAACATAGTTACGCTTCAAGTCGATTTGATATAGTTTCTCAAAGAGCGTCGCAGTGGTGTTCTCTGTCAAATTCATTCTTGGGTTATAATTCTGTTGATATTTGCTTGAATTAGGAAGCTTTTTGCTTTCAGATTAGTTGGAGTTTTGTAGCTTAATTTTTTACTTTGTTGTTAGGTTATATTGTTTTATATTAACTATTTGTATTTCTTCTCCCTTTTCTCTTTTTTTTTAGAACAAGATATGAACTTCTCATTGAAATAATGAAAAGGAAATACAATTACAATGTTCTAAGATACAAACTTCCGAAGGGAGTGAAAGTAAACCATAAAACAAGACAAAAGAGAACAGACGAAAATACAATTCAGAATTAAGACCGTTTACCCAAAGAAGACTTGCTTTAGGCGAAAAGAAAGGACCAAATAACAGCTGAAGATACTGACTCGTCCTTTACCCAAGCTAAATTGAACATATGAAAGAAGAGATCCCAACAAACTGATGCATAAGGACAAAAGAAAAACAAATGCACTTGGTCTTTGCAATTGGCAGCACAGAAAAAACACATAGAAGAATGGAGGAGAATGTTAGGCAGCTTCTTTTGGAGAATTTCGGTAGTATTTACTTTCCCATTAAGGAGAATGAGAATCCATGATAGATCATTCACCCTTTTTGGGTTGCACGAATTCCACAATCTTGAAACAAAATCCTTGGGCAGAGATGAAGAACCAACTCTAGGCTTACAAAAGGAGCTAACCGAAAAGGATTCTAAAGAGTTTAAACTCCATTTCAACTTATCCTCATCATCACAAAGGTGAATCGAATTTAAACATGACAGAAAGATAAATATTCTTTCAATTCTTCATCCTTTAGCATTCTCCTAACTTCAATCCTCCAAGAAGAAGGATGTGAGTCTCAAGCATCATGGACTGATATAGAAGGAAAAGAAGAGATCCAAAATAAGATGGAAATCTATCCTTTAAGATAGAATCCCCCAACCATAAATGATGCCAAAATAGAACTCGTTTGTCATTCTTAACACTGAAAAAGGTGAAGTTTGCCACGAACGACCACTATGTTTTAATACAAAACCATTGACTACGACAAGGCCCTTTTGTTAAGGTTTTATTTGTATAGAATCCAAATAAAAGAGAATTGAGTGGCTGTGGGCAGTGGGTGAAAAGGAGTCTATATCCCATGGGTTTAGTGATAGTTTTTCATTCATGTACTTAAATATATTGTGTTAAATGCCTAGAAGCTAGGGCGCTTAATCTGGAAATATTTGATAGCTGATTTTTCTCCATAGAATGCTCACGTCAACAATATATAATCCTATAATCTTTTATTTACGAGGAATTTTCTTCAATGACTCGTATTAGAAACTATATTTCACAAATGACTTGTGTTTTTTAAGAGCCCTTTTGATAATCATCTTGGTTTATGGTTTATGGTTTTTATTGTTTTTAGTTTTTGGTTGTTGGTTTTCTATTTTTAAAAAAGCTCGATATACGCAACCCACACCCATTCGAGCTAGATCTAAGTTACCCACACCAAACGAAGTCGATTTTGCGGTAACGGACCTCTTAGAATGGATTTCGATGGCTGGAATTTTTGTTTTAATTATTGTCTTTTGTCTCTTGATGCCTAGGTGTTGAATCGACACGAGGTTTAGGAGCGTACCAGTGTGTAAGTAGTACTAAGGGTGTGTGTGCGAGTGATTGTGTGCTGATCATATCGAATAAGTCCTTGCGTTGTTTTTCATTACTCTAAATTTGTATGTTTGCTTTCATTAATCATGGCAAGCTTTGTGTCTTGTTATGCTTGACTCTGAAAGCAGTGCTTGATGCAAGATGTGTGTTCATTAGATATAGGTTCCTTTCATATTTTAGGGTTGTTACAATTAATCTTGCTTGGGGACAGGCAAGGTTCTAAGTTTAGGGGTGTGATAACTTTCAGATAGAGCGACTACCAATTTTTTTCCCCATAAACATTCCAATTAAAACGATTATTTCGAATTTCTTCTGCCCCTTTTATCTCAGTTCGTGAGGCTTGGGATTCATGCTCTTCTTCTTGGAGAATTGAAACAAGAAGAAATCTTAAAGATGAAGAATTTGATGATTATTTAATACTCTTATCAAGTTTAAATTCAATTATCTTGCAAGAGGAGGAAGATCAGTTGACGTGGAGTTTGGAACCTTCGGGGTCTTTTTTGGTTGCTTCTTTATGCAAGCCTAGAAAGGTTTCTTTCTTGATGACCAATGATCAATGTTGTTGGCTATGGCGAACGGGTTGCCCAAAAAGGGTTAATACCCTTTCTTGGATTCTTATTAATGGAAAAGTCAACACAGCAAAAGTTCTTCAAAAAAATCACCACATATGCATTTGCAACCATCCATTTGTGTGCTGTGCATGGCAAATTATGAGTTTCAGGTGCACACCTTCTTTTCTTGTCCATATGAAGCGGATTGTTGGCTCTCCTTGCTCCATATGTTCAATATCTCTTGGGTAATGGATGCGGATGTTTCAAAGATTGTTACCCAACTGATGTTTGGTCCTTTTTTACCTCCTAAAGCGAGCCTTCTTTGGGTAAATGGTGTCAAAGCTATCATCTCATAGATTTGATTTGAGAGAAACCAAAGGATTTTTTAGGAAAAAAAAGACCTTCGATGGAATGCTTCAACTTGGCTAAGTTTAAAGCGTCTCAATGATGTGCTCCATCCAATCTTTTTGCTAATTATTCTCCAAACATGATATATGTTAATTGGGGAGCTTTCATTTTCCCTAGTTAGACATACACAGGATGATACTCTGTCTTTTTATTTTTGCTATTCTGGATTGTATCTTTTTATTTTATGTTTTTTCACTTCCTTGGGAGTTTGTATCTTTGAACATTTTATGTTCCTTTTCATCTATCAATGAAAAGTTCGTTTCTTGTTCAAAAAAAAATACATCCCAGTTGGAGCAGATCATGCTAGGGGAATAATTCCTAAATAATTTCAATAAAGAACACCATTGAGAAGCCTTGAACTTAGCTATGTTGAAGCGCACTGATGATGATTGTCTCTTGTCTTCAAACACTCTAGAGTTCCTTTCGAACCATATCTCGTAAAGCATGGCTTTAATAGCGTTAAGCCAAAGAAGATTGGCTTTAGAATTAAAAGGGAGCCCGAGGAGAAGCTGAAGGACATTATCTGCTGCTATGTTACTAAATGCCCATGACAGATTAAATTCCTCAAAGATTAGTACCCATTGGTTCTTCTTTACAGGCGGGAAATAAATGAGGAGTGGCTGCCAACAAATTATCATTAGTGCTGGATGCATCAATGATAGAAAAAGCCTTTCACAAAGTTGATTGGGATTTTCTATATGAGATTCTTATAGCCAAAGGGATTGGTCAGAGATGGAGGATGTGGATAGGGTGTACTACATCAACAAATTTTTCAATTGTTATAGATGAGCGACCTAGACATAAAAAACTCGCTTCTAGAGGTCTTCGTCAAGGTGATCCTTTACATTCCTTCCTAATTCATCATGATTATGGACTATTTCAGCAGAGTTTTCACTCATGCTGCTAAAAGAATGTGGTTAAAGGCTTTGACTTGGGAGGAAATTCTACTAATATTCACCATCTTCTTCTTGCGGACGACACCGTCCTTTTCTCTTCGCCAAAGGAGCAGGATCTTACAAATCTTTTTAATCTGGTACATCTTAAAGCATCTAGACTGCATATCAACCTCCAAAACAAAGTTTCTGGATCTTAATACGGAAGAACAAGAGGTGAATTCATTGACAACAATTTTTGGTTGCAAGGTGGGTTCGTACCCAACAACATACTTGGGTCTTCCATTAGGTGGCAAACATCATTTTTGTTCCTTCTGCAATCCGATGGTTGAGAAAGTTAAAAAGAAGCTTCAATCTTGGAAGAATTCTTTCATCCGTAACGGAGGGAGACTTACACCGTGCAAGCAACCTTCGGTTTCGAAAGCTTGGGATAGAGGGTTACTTGTAAGTTTCCTCTACTTTAAAACTTACATGGAATTGGACCAAATGACTTTTTTAATAAGAAACAAACTTTCCAAGGATTAATGAAAAGGAACATAAACTGTTCAGAGATACAAACTCCTGAAGGAGTGAATAAAAATAGCAAAATTAAAAAGATACAAGCCAAGATACCAAAAAATAAGAATCAAGCGACATCCTGTGCTATATAGGGAAAAGAAAAGACCCCCAATTAGCATATATCATAGTAGGAGAGATGGCTTTGGAAAACAAAAACAAAGCCCTCACAGCTAAATGGAATTGGAGGTACCTCAATGAAAAATATACCCTTTAAAGGAAATTCATAGATGCAAAAGGTCCATGGAAATCCAATATGAAATATTAGAACCTAATCCATGAGCATATCTTTCAAAATCGAAAATGGGGCAACTATCTCCTTTTGGAAGGATGTTTGGTTGATGGAAGTCTCTCTTGCTTGTAAGTTTCCTCTACTTTAAAACTTATCATTGTATAAACCGGCTACCATCCAATTTTTTGGATAAATGAAACAGAATCGGCTGATCTTTCACACCACCTGTTTAAATTGCATCTGTCTCAATTACCGGATAATGTCTTTGGAAATTGGAACCTGATGGATCTTTCTCAACATGCTTTCTTTAACGGGATCTACCAAGCAAAATTTTTTAAGTTGCCCCCCTTTTATATAATGTCATGTGGAAGGACCACTACTCATAAAAGGACAAATTCTTTCTTTGGGAGATTAGCCACAAAGCCATTAACACACATGACAAGTTCCAACATAGAATGTGTTACAATAGTGTTCTATATGCAAGCCTTGAAACACAATATCACATATTCTCCACCTGTGAGGATACTACAAGATTCTGGGATTTTCTATAGTCAAATTTTGGATGGTACACCTGCCAAATGACTGTGCATCTCCTCTCCAGTGTTCTTGGTTACCGCCTTTTTAAAAAGGAAAAAAATGAAAAAAAAAAAAACTTTGGATGAACTTTATCAAAGTCTTCCTTTGGGTTACATGGCAAGAATGAAATTAAAGAATCTTCAAAGAAATGATCTTTCTTATGGTCGTTCTTTAGTTTTGACACTATAGTTCTCTTGGTTATTAATTGGTGTAAATGTTCTTCGTTTTTCCATTACTATAGTTATTCTTCTCTCATATCCAATTGGAGAAGTTTTTTATAACTCCTTTGGATCGGAATTCTCCTCTCTCTTGTAATTTTATGTTATCAATGAAATTGTTTCTCATCAAAAATAAAATATAAAATTCTCCACATTTGAGTTACACCAAGATTGGTATCAGAGCACCTTCATGAAAAGACATGATGGCAGGAAAGAAGTCACTCCCCCACACCATCTTTTGACGCGGTTCATCCGGGTTTGGTATCCTAATCCCTAACACGTTTTTTCTCCAAAAACATCCACCTAACACTTGATGTTGGGGAATTCTATTGAAGGAAAAAAAAAATAGGAGAAATTCAGCAAATAATGAGTAAAATGGCTAGACAACTCAACCAACTCACTCTCAGCCAACAAAATCCAAAGAACAATCAAGAATAGAGGGAACTAGAAGCACAAATGGAATTCTTTATAGGCAATAACAATCCATTCCTCCAACAAAAAGATCGTAAGAACAAAGGACAACAAATGGATCTTGGTAGAAATGTTTCTCCTCCAGATGGACATCAAGAAACGCATTTTAGAAAACAAATGGTTCAAGATTCTGGCTCCTCATGAAGAAGATGAAGAAGATAGTTCTCTTCACCACCAAGCCAACTACGAGCCACGGTATGATGGATATTTGGAAAATAGACGCCATGGGGAATGCTACTATCATCAAGAAAACCAATACTTGTGTAAAATATGAATAAAATTATAATTATGAGGAATGCTACGCCATGGGGAATGGTCTCGTTTTCTTCTTTGTAATTGTGTGATGGTTGTACTTGTACATAATGAATAAAATTATCTTGCAAATTAATCAAGAGGATAACAGGTGCATGGTCGATTCCTAAAGAAAAGTTGATTTTCCAAATTGATTCTTCAATAAAGTCTCGAAAATGAAGAAAACCAATCAGGTCTCCAGGCATTTTAAAACCCTGATTTGGAACAACCCCAATTTGCAGTTGAAGGAATTTTCTTTGTCCTCGAACTTAGCACGGCTAGCATAGTCCACCTTGAATTAGAGAATTTCTTTTATTTTTACAAGAGCCAAATGAAAATCATTTTCCTCAAAATAACTGTGAATTAGCCTGAATTTAGGCAACCACACCAAAAAAATGCTTTAAAGAAAACGTCTCCCAAATAATCCGGGGCGTTCGCAAAAAATATCTAACTCTAAAAAATCAGAGAAGAGGCTTGGAATATGAATTCAAGCAACGCATAGCACTCGTGGATGAACGAAGAGTCGTATGAGTCGTTTATCTTCAGTACAATGAAAATTATTTGAACATTAGAATATGAAATTGTAGAGAAAATCAAGAGGGAACAAGAAATTGTGGTAAAATACATACAATGAGCGATCAGTTAGAAATAGATAAATACGAAGAAAAAACGCACTTGTGCACCCGATTTAACAAAGTCTGGAGCAGAAATCTTGAGTGGGACTGCAATAGTATCATCGATTATAGTTTATCGGTGACTCTCCCTGCAACTGTGTCCTGTAGAAGCAGAAGTGTCAATCCCCAGACCGGAATTGGATCTCACAATGTCGTGTTGGTGAAGATATCTCCTCTCCAGTCTTCAAGGCCAGAGTTTTAAAGCGATCGAACGGGCAGATCGAGTTCCCTATTTGTTCGTATTGCTTCTGATGCCTCTTCTCGTCAGATTTCCATCAATTCCAGCATTAAGAAGGCGAGGAAGTTTGGATTGATAGAGTGGATCTCGATTGAGAATTTCCAGAAGACACGACGATGATGAAATATTAAGCAATTGTGAGAGATGGAAGTCCAAAGTTTGAACGAACCGAATCGAAGCGAATTTGAACCATTTAATTTGTACGCATCGAAAGTT
>NW_019104625.1:36889-50253 GCF_001995035.1 Momordica charantia
TCTATTTTCAAATAGTTCTAACGGCCCAAAACAAGAAACCCGAAATTTCACGTTAGTAGTTAAAATAAAACTCACAATAATTCGAGATAAAATAATTAACTTCAACTCTAAGACCCAAGAATAATAATTCAAAGAAAAGTAGAATTTATGAAGGAAAATCCTAAAACCCCTGAATTTAAGATTTAACTAAAAATCTCCTACACGGTCGAGAACTTAAATTATCTTAATCCAATGAAACTAAACTTAATTCTGAAGTTAGAAGATCCAAGAATTAAAGTTATCAACTTAGGGAAAAATCCAAAGACACTATTTATCTCTTAAAATAAACGAGTCAGAGAACGCGGGGCGTTACATTATTTTTCTTGATTTGTAATTCTTTAATTTAGTTTATTAGGAAAAGTTTTGAGGTCTTTGTTTTTTAGAATAAAAGATTTTTAGGACTTTTGCCCTAAAAATTTTCCATAATTTTTGGTTTGAATCTTTTTGTTTATGAGATTGTTTTTAGGCTATTTTGAGGCTCTTTTTGCATAAAAAGTTTACCTATTTGTATCCTATAAATTATAGTTTGTTGTTATGATTTTTACATGAAAAATTATATGTTTTTATGAAGTTTTAAAGGTTTTCGATACGATTTTTAGATCTGATTTTTCCTATAAAAATTAGTAAATTGTTAATTGTTTTATGGAAATTTCTTGGAAGTTTTATTTTATAAAACAGAGAATTTTTCAGATTTAAAATCTCCAAATTTTCAATTGTTTAGAAGGTTTTTAAGTTGATTTTATTGAGAAACTTTTTGTAAATTTAGTTCGTATTGATTTATATCGATTCTTGTGATTTTAAAGTTTGTTATTGTTGAATTTAGAGGCTTTTTAGCCTAGTTTTCAGATCTGGTTTTGTAGCCCCAAATCCATACTTTCCTAATTATTTTGCATAAAAAAGTGTTTTGAATTGGAAAATTGGGTAGATAAGATTTGGGTTAGTAATTGGTTGAATTTTAAATCCTTGGATAGGATTTAAGAATTGATTTTGGATATTAGTTATTTCTGGGCCTCTAAGTTGACAACTACCAAGGAAGAAGTAAATTAGATTCGTAGGATTTCTGAAAGAGGTAAGTAATTTGTCATATCCCTTCGAAAAAGTATTGTAAGTGATTTACCGTATCCCTTCGAAAAGTGTTGTAAGTAATTTACCATATCCTTTCGAAAAGTGTTGTAAGTGATTTGTCATATTTCAAAAACTAAAATGTATTTTGGATTTGATACGACGATTTGAAATTGATATCTTGCATATGAAATTCAAGTTTTATTATGGATTTGAAAACTAATTTGGCAATTGAAATTATGTTTATTTGCAAAGTATTTGAAGTATTCTTAAATGATTTGATAAAGTTTTGTTTAGATTTATTTATTAAAGGTTTGAAACTGATATTTTGATTGATTTGATAGAGCTATCCGGATATGCCATGATTTTGTTTTGAGGAACGTTTTGCTTATTTGGGGTAGTAACCTAATTTGAAATTGATGGATTTATGTTGTGGCTTATTTGTGGGAAAGCACTTTTATGGTCTGGCATTCCTTGGGAATGAAGATTCATGTGTGTGTTATTCACTCACATGACCTCACACTTAAGTAACTTTGTTCTAGTCGATATTATTTCGATAACTCTGTTCTATCGATATTATTTCGACAACTCTATTCTGGTCGATATTAATTCGACAACTCTGATAGAAGCTTCTGATTGATGGTGTTACGGACAGGTAACCACATATGTTCTGTTGACTATCCAAATAATGCAAGCTTCCACTCTGATTTTGAAAGTATGAATGAATGTAAGATTGTTTTGAATGTTTTAACGATTTAGTTATTCAAATGTTTGAAAGTTGTACCAAATGTTTTAGAAGGAATTTTGAAAGTTTCGATTGAAAGAAAGTTTGTTTTGAAGGATTTGAAGTTTGATCGAAAGAAAGTTTGGTTCGAATAAATGGAAGATTGTTTTGAATAATTAAAAGTTCGTTTTGAATAAATGCAAGTTTGTTTTGAAAGAATGAAAGCTTGTTTTGATTGACCGGAAATTTTATCTTATTTGAAGACTTTTGTTTATGAAAATCTAGTTGTTTTGAAAGTTTTGAAAATTGTATTAAATATTTTAAAGGACTTTAAAAGTTTGATATGTTCGTATTTTTGTTTACGAATGTTTTGAAAGGAAAATGAGTTTTGAAATTCGATATGGAAATTGCTTATTCAGTATTTTTGTACTCATCTTTGTATTCCTAAATGTTTTTCAGATGAAAGATTGAATGATCATTCTGGTAGAAGGTGAAGTTTAGCGTACTGGCATGAGTTTGAAAGTCGTCTTCCTGTTTAGTTAAGTTAGTTTAGAAAAATTCTGTAAAGAAATTGCTTCCGCTGAATAATTTTAGTTCTTAAGGTTTCTTGAAAGTTACGTTTCCGCATTTTGTCAGAATGACCGTATTAGAAAATACTGGTTGTTACAATTTAATTCTTGTATTTGTTGCGTTACATTTCTTTACTAGGAAGAAGGCTGAATTGGGAGTTTAACAACGTTACCCAATGAGTGTTGTAAAATTTTGGGGCGTTACAGTATTTCTCTATCTTTTTGGTTCTTCAGTGTTCTCGGATAGATTTACATCGTATTTGAGTTTGATCCTTCAAATTCCTCCAATAATTTAAGTTGAAGCATTCTTGAATCAAATATTGGTTCTCATATTATTGTGTTGTAGTTTCTGTTTTCTTTGATTCCATTTATGTTGTATACCTATTGTATATCATGATTTGTTTTGATAATAATATAGATTTGTAGAGTGTTAATCTTCGCAAGTGGATGTAGGTCCTTTCGGACTGAACCACTATAATCCTTGTGTTGATTCTCTCTATTTCATTCTTGTTAAGTGCTGAAAATTTACTGGGACTTTTCTGTGCATAATCACCTTATATTTAGTGTATGTAAATTCTTATTTAGGCTTCAAAGAAGTTGTTTAAAGAGGATAAATGGTTTTGCAATTTGTATAAATTCGTAACAATTGGTATCAAAGATTGGTATGCTACTCATTCTGTAATCTGCATTCTTCATTGCCTAAAAAGTGTACTGTTTTGAATTTTACAGTGTTATTAATATTTTGTAAATTCTTGTTAATATTTTGAAAATTATTATGATATTCATACAAGATATTGCCTGACCTTGTTTTCTTGTGTAGGATGAGTAATAAGTTCGATCTGGAACCTTTTGATCAGAAAGGAGACTTCGGTCTCTAGAAATCAAAATTATGGTCGTGGTGAGACAACACAGAGTCGATTACGTACGTCCTTATGGATTCAACAAAGATTCTAATGAGTGTCAGCAAAGATGAGGATGATCTTAAATAAATGGATAGGGTGACACATGATCATCCTCTACTTGGCAGACAATGTTATGTGCCAAATGCGTAGTGGGGACACAATAAGTAAGCATTGGAAAAAGTTAGAAGATTCATTTCAAGTAGCTTCCATTTCTAATGAAATATATATAAAATCTATCATCTTTAGTTTTAAAATGGAAACTAATAAAAACATGAAAACATAACCTAGATGAGTTTAATAAAATAGTTTTTGAAATGGAATATTGGTGAAACTTTTTCACGTGAAAGTTATACAATAATCCTGGTAAATTATTTGCTTGATAGTTATAATAATGTGAAGTCTGCGATGAAGTATGATAGAGATTATCTCTGCTATTGTGAAAATGTTATTAAAATGAAAGATTTAGAATTGAGGGATAGCAAGTTCTAATAATAAAGGAAAAAGTAGAAATAGATGTAAGTCTAGATCGAAGTCTAAGAGGTCTAGTAATAGAAGGTGTTATAATTGTAATAACAAGGTTTTGTACTAACATTAGGAAGAATGGGGTGATAACCAGAACCAAAAGGATAAGGAGAAAGAAGATAATGATGGGGTCGAATCTTAGTGAAGAGTATGACCATGTCCTTATGGTGAGTGAGTGTAGTGAGGATGATACCTAAAGTCTAGATTTAATCTATTCTTTCCATATGACACCCAATAGGGATTGGTTAGAGAACTCTCATCCTGATATGGGGGTAAAGTTATGTTAGGAAATTTCCATTTCTCAAATGTAGAAGGTCAGGCCACAATTATGCTTAAACTTCATGATAGGAAAAGTAGACTTTTAACTGATGTAGGTATGTTCCTGACGTTAAGCAAAATCTAATTTCAACTAGTACGCTTGATAAAACTATGATATATCATACAGTTTGAGAGTGGTATAGTTAAAGTCATGATGAGGATTATAGTAGTGAGTAGATGGTTCAATCATTTGAGGTCAAGTGCCTTAGTTAAAGAACTGATAGTTCTTAAATTACTTCGTAACATAAGCATCTAGGTCGCATGAGTGAACAAGAGTTAAGTGAGTTAACCAAACAAAATCTTCTCCCTATTGATAAAAATGTACACTTGGACATTTGTGAGAATTGCATATATGTTAAGTCCAAAAGAGTGAAATTTGGGAAAGGAATGCATGTAACAAAGAGAAAGTTAGAGTATGTCACTAATGGGGTCATTTAGTGTAGCTACCAATGGTGGGGTTAAGTATTTTTTATCCATTATAGATGATTGTACTAAGAAAGTGTGGGTTTATATTTTGAAACATAAACCTGACACTCTTAATAAATTTGTTGAATGGATAAATTTTGTAAAAACTCAAACTAGCTTTGAAGTTAAGAAAGAACAGATATAGCCTAGAGTTTTGTAATCAGAATTTTAATAATTATTGCAAGTCTACGAGCATAGCTAGATACTAGACCATTGTAGGAACCTCTCCAATATAATGGGGTAGTTGAGAAATGAACCGAACTTTAGTGGAAAAAGTGAGGTCTACGTTGTCCAATGTACAGTTTCCCTAGGGTTTTGGGGGTGAATTTGTAGTGACTGCATGCTATATATTTAATAGGAGCCCCTGCCACCAACATAGATCTTAAAACACCTCAAGAACTTTGGCAAGGTAGACCCCCAAATCTTACACACATTCAAGTCTTTGGGTGTTTAGCTTAAGCTCATGCAAATAAGGGAAAATTAGAACCTGTGACTAAGAAATGTGTTTTCTTAGGATATCCAAATGGTGTAAAGGGAAATAAATTGTGAAGTCTAGATATAGATAGCCTTAAGATCATAATGAGTAGAGATGTGATATGTGATGATTACTAAAATCGGGTATGTAACGCCCCCGAATTCCAACAATACTTCCGAGGAAACGTTAACAAACTACCTATTCAACTCTCTCTCAAAAGCATAAAACAACTAACATAAAACCTGGTAGTTCATATTTTATTAAATTTCGAAAACGAATTCTCTCACCCTTTGTGGGCTAACGAAACATAAAACTTCTACTAAACCAACAATTCTATAACCAGTCTAAATAAGTAAAAACAACGATTAAAAAAAGATGATCATACACATCTAAAACAACCCTAACTAGACAGCCCCTAAATAACAACTTTCTAAGACATCCAAATATCCAAGTATAAAAAAAAAAATCAAGCTATCCTAACACCAACAACAAAGAGTGTGCAACCTAATGGTCCTTCCTCAGTCATGCGTCCTCCACGTCATCACCATGATCATAGCTCTAATATTCACCTGAAAACAATAATTGTATAATCGGGGTGAGTATATAAAATACTCCGTAAGTAGCCCTCTTTAATTACACACAATCAACATGCTCAAAGACGCAATATTCAACAAAATAAGATAAATCAACAACATGTTTTACATATCATAACAAGTAAACAACACAACGCCATGCATTCAAGGTACCATACCCAAGTAACCTCATCTTCTAGCCCGCTAGTATCTATCTCTCTCTAGCCCATTCCAAACTCATTTCAACTATCTCATATCTCTAAAACAAACTCTTTCCTACTCCACAACTTACTCCTCCGAGTTGTACCGACCCTTGACCACGCATAGCCAATGCCTCGATGTTGGGTGTGTTGCCCTAAAGTCGTAGTTTGTATTTATGTAAAAATAAATTTATGTTCAATAAAGTTATGGTTTCATATTCAATCAATTTGTTGTTAAACTTATAGCACTGTATTGTCCAAATCCAATAAACTAAATGATGGAAAAAATACATACATGCGCAGCGGAAGTGAGCAAGAATCGAAATAACAATCTAGATGCATAATACAACCTAGGATTAAACATGCATGATCATACATTATGATGCTTAGAGATAAGTAGAGAAAAATACAAACCTTTGTAGCTTTTCAAAAATCTTCAAATAGCTCCAATGAAGGACCACCAAGAGATCTTCCTAGCTATTCTCAAGGCTTGGAATAGAGTGGTGGGACTCTGTTTAGAGAAGGAAAAAATTAGAGAAAAGTGGAGCTAAAAGGAGTTATGTAAGCTTTTTGAAAACACATCAAATGGCCAAAGGTTCCAAGAGATTTTGATGTTTGAACAAAAGCCTTCTTAAATAGGTAAATTACATGCAACTCTTGCATGTCAAAGTTCACCAAAAGCTTACAACACATATTCCACTCATGCATGGCATGACTAAGTGTCAAAATGCATGTCTAAGTTCACCAAAAGCTTACAACACACATTCCACTCATGCATGGCATGGCTAAGTGTCAAAATGCATGTCTAAGTTCACCAAAAGCATACAACACACATTTCACTCATGCATGGCATGGCTAAGTGTCAAAATGCATGTTTAAGTTGACAAAAAACTTACAACACACATTCCACTTATGCATGCATGGCTAAGTGTCAAAAAGTGGATTTTTGAGATTATTTAAACGTTCTACTCAACAAGTTAGTGGAATTTTCCACCAACTTGGTTAAAAACATTATTTTAATCTACTTTAGTCAACCTTTGACTTTCTCTGGTCAAAGTCAACTATTTGACTTTTTCCAAAATCCGATGTTTGATGAAATCCATGCCTCTGATTATGAATCCGCATTCATAATTTTAATATTTAAATCCTATTTAAATATTTTGTCCAAATTTCTCAAATTGATATCATATATCAATTACTTAATCATATTTCATATGATTAACCTAATTCGTATGATTTGAATTATTCCTTCAAATTATTCTAAGTTTATTCCTATATGAGCTAGCCAGGAGACCTTATGGACCTACAAATCATGAGCTCCAACAATCCGAGATTAACCGGTTAAACTCTTTAACCTAGTTAACCAACAATCGTTAACTACGTGGTCACTCCACTAAAGCCCGTAGCTACACTCTCCTCACTGTAGATATATTATGTCCATTTGATATAACCATGATCGGTAAGTCGACCCTTCACAGGTTGTTCGTAATTACAGCTGGGTCAAAATACCGCTTTACCCCTGTAATTACCTCTTGTTCCTTAACTCCCACTAATCCTCTAATGAACAATGATTTGTAGTCAAACTATCAAATCAAAAAATCCTCTCAAACCTTTTGATGAGGGTGGCGCCAATTGTTCAAGACCTGGATTCAGCCCTTAAGAGAACAACCTCTCTACTATCCCAAAATTGGGTAGAAGTGAATTCCTTCTTGCACCCTATGTCCCTAGCTATCTACCGGGTCTTACCCCTGAAATGGGAGGCTTATTGAGCCAGCGCTGTTGAGCTGCTCTCACCCATGCAGATCTAAGGATAATCCCGAGTAAACAGAAGTTCATAGTTAGCTCAGGATTAAGATCGAGTTACCTAGGMCATCAAAGTTGAGATAGCCAGTTTSAAACAGTAARMGGTGTTATAAAGTAMAAGTGACTATCTCATGGTCCGGTCTTATGCAAACTCTTTGCACGGGACAMCCCCACTCGCATGTCTTCACATGAACGAATTAGGATYACATCGTTTGTACTAGCTACAAAGTGGGCCGCATCCATAGTGTCCCCRGAATAAGGCGCCCAACCTTATTCCTATACTATAGACCATTTAGACTGTTAACTCAAACTTGATCCATATTTATGTCTCTTACATAGAGTTTGAGTCTCAGGTAACAGTCTAGGATCCTTTATTTTATCGGATTTAGATATAGTAAGAACATTTTATTGGATCAATAACTACTTATTGATTAAAACCTTCAATAACAACTTTATTGAATGATAAAAGTATATCTGTCATTCTCAAACTATGAGTTTTAGGACATAAAACCCAACACTAAACATCCAAGGTTAGTATCATGTAACCAGGACAGTATATATACTGAGTATATTTTGATATATCCTGGATATATAAGTAGATAATGTCCCGGGAATAACCTAAAGGACCTATAGTATATGGATAAGGCTGGGTACCTTATCCAAATAACACTATGGTTTTTCTCCCCCTATATTTCTCCCATCTAAGAATTCTCTCTCAACAAGAACCTATCCCAAGAGTCTTAGCATCTATTTTTTGCTCCCACAAGCAAGTTCTTCGCAGAGGATAGTGGGAAGATCGGTGGTAGTTAATAGATTTACTGGAGTTATTTGAATAAGGTCTTCAAATGTAAGCTTCTTTCTCCCTGTATTTTCATTTTCTATGTGTGATTTTTGCTCCTTAAAATTCAAGAATAAGATCGTTGTTTTCGTTGCGGGATTAATGTCCCTTCACTCGACACTTCTCTACATCGCTTAGCATTCGATCCTTGACCATTTACCCAAAGTCCCGAACCTTTGCACTGACCCTTAACCACACATAGCTAAAGCATCGATAACTTTGCAACATATTGGTCCCTGCCCTTTCCTTTAAAGGCTGCAATATTGGCTTTCCACTAAGACTCACTGCGTTGACCCGTAACCACACAAAGCTAAGGCCTCGACACTCATCTTTGTTCAAAGTTGGCGTATTGACCCCCGACGATTTACCTTAAGCATCGATAATTAAATTTTCCAAGACTGGCGTATCGACCCTTGACCTTTATACTCGGAGCCTCGACACCCAGTAGTGACGTATCAGCCTACAACCTTTTACACCCGGGGCCCTGACACTCCTCCAATCTCCTTTCATAACAACTGATAACTATCAAATAGAGAGTCAATTATAGGCCAAACTAAAGGTAATTGTGTGCCAAGAATGTGAAATACAAGCTAATTAAGCCACAAGAATGTGAGAATTTCCAGAGGGAACCTTCAATGCATTGATTCTTGTAGATTCAGTAAATTATTTTAGTGAATGGTAAATTTTGGATGTTTAGTGCAGAAAGAAAAGTATGGTGCACTCGGAGTAGGTGAATCATTAGTGGAATAGATTGGTGCTGCTAAAGGCTTAGGGCAGCTGGTTGAAGTCGGAAGCGGGCTAGCGCTTTGGAAACTATAGAGCAAAAGCTGGAGCAGTAATTTGATTTCACCCACATTGTTACCGTGTTCGTACAGTGTCTGTACATTGTCTAAACATCATCCACGTGAGGTTCTTTGGTGCCCTAAGCTAAAGGCCCGGTACTTATATAAAAAGCGACCTCAGCCGCATGGGAGGGAGAGTGAACCTAACTGGGACACATCGATTTCAGGGAAACATTCTCTAAAAGGCATGGGGATTGACGATGGAAGGGAGAGAGACACTGATTTGGCTCGAGATCTTCACTATTCATCGGAGGAAGCTTCTAGGTTTTTCTTTCTATGCCTTCTGAAATGGATTTGTCTTCCATCCTTTCATTTTCTTATTTCTATTTCATCATGAACTAATCCCCCTTCCTTTGGGGAGGGGTTGAAACTTGATGTAATAGACGTTGAGCTACTGTTGAGTGCATTTGAACTCTTATTTAATAATAGTAAGTTTCATTTTTTTCATCGTTCTAGACATGTTTGGCTAACAGGTTTAGTGTGCAAGATCATAGAAAGCTTGGGAAAGCTCCTGTGCCTGGATTCCCTACTGTTAGTCGTAGTTTCTATGTTCTTTCTGAAATAAAGTAGTGAGTAACTAGGAATGGGGCTCACTCTGCGGCGCCGGTAGATTCGTTTCATGCTTGTTGTAACCACAACGGGAGTTGGGTTAGACATTTGCTAGGTAACTCGGTAGAGAGCCGTGAGGGTCTGGGCTTTAAAAGTTTCATGTGTTTTTCTTCAGTAGGTGATGTTTAAAATCAGTAGGTGGATTTCCCTTCCCCGAATCCCTAAAAATCGATTTAAATCTTCCTGTGTTCAATCCTTCGGTGGAAGCCTCATGAAAAGTTTATTAGTGCTCTTATTCACTATTTTAGTTACATGTTATTTTTACAAGTTACTAGAAACATTGATAAGCAAACTTCATTGTCTTTTATTATTTTTTTGGTAGCTCGAAGCAATTAACCAGTTTCTGTATGCATGAATTCCCTGTGGAGACGACCTTGTTTGTACTACAATTGACAAAATTAGTGTATACTTGCACTATAATTCATCCATTGTTAGAAAATACAATAAGTTTTTGGCGCCGTTGCTGGGGAATTTTGGAAAACTGTAGATTGTGGTTAGTTACTTTGAGGTACGGTGCTTAAAGACCTTGCTACTATTTTTTAGGAGTGTGGGAGCTGTGAATGAAAGATTTTCCTACATTCGAATTCGCTTTTGACCCATAATCGAAAAGAACTTTTCGAAGAAGACTGACTGAACAGCGGGTGCGAAGAGAGGAGGTCGAAATGTATCGCAACGAGCAAAACCCAGTTGAGAACGAAGTAGTATGAATACCAGGGGAAAGAGCAGTCAATAGAGTACCTCCTTGAATGTTGTTCTACTTGCTGATGACACAAAGCAGGAAATTAGAGCATATGCAGCTCCAGCGTTCTATGACTTCAACCCTGTCATTGCTAATCCAATCATCGAAGCAGGGAGATTTGAGCTGAAGCCTGTAATGTTTCAAATGTTGCAAACAGTGGGACCATTTTATGGACTAGCATTAGAAGACTCGCACAGACACTTAAGATATTTGATGAAAGTAGGTGATTCATTAAAGGAAGCTGGAGTTAGTAAAGAAGAAACTAGTACGCTTCATGGAACGACTTAGCAAAACAATTTTTTAAGCAGTATTTCCCACCTTTGAAGAATGCTAAACTTAGGAACAAGATTAACAACTTTCAACAGTTTTCAGGCGAATCCTTAAGTGATATTTGTAAAAGATTTAAAGGGTTGTTACAAAAATGCCCCATCATGGAATACACTGCTGCATTCAGATTGAGACTTATTATAATGGGCTAAACGAGGTGACACAATTGGTAATTGATGCCTCAGCCAATGGAGCTTTGTGGTCAAGACAGTATTGGAAAGAATTTTGAGGAATAAGCATCAATGGTCGAAGTCACGAGCTGCATCAACAATAGCAAGCCCCACAGGATTAGTAACAGAGGATGTAGTGGTGGACCTCAATTCCAAAATTTCGCGCTTGGCTGATATTGTCATGAAGAATATCACTACAAATGAGGTCGTACGGTCTAAGGCAAAGGTGGCTGACTGGCGTTTATGCTAAACGCACGCACTAAGCGTGGTAATAATTCTATAGATGCAAGCGCACACCTGTCAGAGTAATATAAAATGGATGGAGTATCCAAGTATCGATCCTCAAGGACTTCTAAATAATTTCCAAACTCTAAAGTTTTAATGAATAGTGAACGTTGAAATGAGTGATTTTTGTAAAAATGGGAAGTGGTCACAAATAATGGTTTGGGATTTTGGATTTGGTCTTATAATGGTAAAACCTAGCCCGAATTACTTCAAGTTAGCCAACAAAGAATCAAGGATACGCTAAGGACGATATGCATTTTACTTTAGGAACCAACGACTACGCTTTTCACTTGACTTATGTCTAAGCAAGTTCAAAGTCCTAAGACATTCCCTAATATGTCTATTATGAGAGATATCTTAGTTTTAGGATGGAAATAGTCGCAACMTCAGGTTAAGGTTCTATGTCTAGGCTACTTAAGCGGAACCCTTATGTCTAAGGCGCTACTCTCCTCGGTTTAACTACTCAACAATGCAAATAAGCAACCTTTTCAGTATTGACTTGTTAAGACTTACAGTGGCCTTCTCTAAATCCTAACTTTTTGGGAAAACATGTTGAGCAATGAATGGAAAGCAAAAACACTACTTCTTAGCAACCCTTTTTTTTTAGAAATAAAAAGCTAACTATCCATAACCGGGCTAGAGACGGGAATTTAGAAAGACATATTGAAGAAAATACAGCAAATAAAATGGTTGAAATTGGAATGCATGTGTGAAAAACAAAAGTTAACTAATGGAGAGTTTTTATCRGGATTGAGAGCTTCGYCCTTCTCTTTCAAGCAAGGGGGAGTGTCACGTGCTCTTTCCTCCAAAAACACAACTCTCTTAACTAAAAATAAAGTAAAGGCTAAGGGAAGATAAGCAAAGTGCTGGATTTTTATATATTTGAATAAGTAGAAAATAACTAAGTATGAGTGAAAACAAAACAAAGCTCAATAAAGGAATGTAAAGTGCTCGGGATTTAAAAACCAAAAGCAACTAATGAAAGCAACTCAAAAGTACTTAGAAAGCAACAAAGAAACACTAAAAATGATCAAGAGAAGGAAGCAAGGCTTGATGAATTTGGTGGAGAAGCTACTGGAATTTATAGTTGTGCAGAATCTGTTCGGTAGGTCCTAAAACGATGGTGAATCACCCATTTCCAACTCCTTTGACTGACTAAATCGTGCTCAAACTGATAGTGGAACACTTCCTATACACATATGCATCGGTTGGAACCACCAAAACGCATTGGAAGACGCGTTTCATTAAGGGCAAAGTTGGAAGAAAAACTGTTTTCTGCAGCCTTCCCAGGCGCCTGGCGCCTCCCATGTAGGCTTTTCCGACTTTTTGCTTCTTTTGATTAATTTGCACTCCCAAATGGTTCTAAAATGTCATAAATACAATATAAGCCAACCACAAACCATCATATATGAATTTTGCATGAATTAGAACTCAAACGACCGAGAAAAAGTCTGAAACAAAGTTAAAACATAGTAAAAACAGCATCTAAAACCTTCTTTTTAACCTTCTTTTTACGCGTGTCAACAAGCGTAATCACACCCCCAAACTTGACTTTTTGCTTGTCCTCAAGCAAAACTTAGCAACTTTAATCAGCTTCCTAACACATGGACAAGGTAAAGCAAAAGCAACCGAGATGTTAATCATAAATTGTCTTAGGGAAAAGATGTCAAAGCTTACCATTCTATTGCCTTTGTAAGCTTAGTCACTATAAACCAAGTTTGAAATGATAAAAACTTTCTCTTTCAAAATCCTCTTTCCTTTCAAAAACAGAAAACATTTTCAAATACCCCTAAGGAATCTGCACACTCCCTCCTTACATTAAGACTTTTACATCTGAAAGACCGGCTACTAGCCCCTGAGGTTTCCACACACTAACATCGGTTTCAACCACAGCTACTCGTAG
>NW_019104625.1:73641-84962 GCF_001995035.1 Momordica charantia
AGTGGAAGGCATGCAAGACATGTCTTTGCATGCATTTGGTCTTTATATAGGTGATGAAGATCACTTGGATAAGGCTAATGCTTACTTGCATAAGTGCAGAATTTTTCCACTCAAATTTCTATTGTCTTCTCCTAGCCATTAGTGTTTTCCCTTTATTTTCACTCAAAATTCGGTCCAAAAACCGTGTTCATCAACCCGAGGATAGCACGGATTTGTCGTTCGTGGTCCCATTGAGTTAGGAGAAGAAGTTATAATGGAGGTCTTCAAAGGTATAAAGTTAATCTTTTTCTCTTTACCTTTTTCATCATTTTTCCAAGCATGCTTATTTTAGTTAAATTGCTTCATTAAGTGTATTATGATCCATAGCTTCCGCTGTGCATGTCTGAGAGTTCCATCACTTTTAATAAATGTTGTGTAAAATGCTATAAAATGTCAACCACAACATTATTTTTAAGCTATAAAAGGTCTTTAATAGTATTTTGTCTAAGCTATAAAAAGTTTATCATAGCATTTTTTACTATAATGTCCTACATTTCTTTTGAGGGTAGTTTAATGACTTTATATTATTATTGTCTTTTGGTGAAGTCAGTCAAATCCAATTAACTTTATGTCAATAAATTTTAATCCACCTTAGTTAATAATTGTAGGTTTCTTATTGTTGGGAAATTAACGCTCCTGTATAATTTCTCCTTCCACAGAGAAGATTCACACACAGCCCCAATATGCAAATAAGGAAGAAAACTGTAAAGAACAAGAAAACGACACAGCAAAATTATACTGGTTCACCACTAAGGGCTACGTCCAGCCTTCCACTCAGATATGGGTAATTCAATAATAATGTGAAGGATTGGATTACAATAACTCTCCCCAATAATATCCCCTAGAGGTCCCAACAAAAGTCATTTAGCTTCTAAGCAATGTAACACAATTACTTAGGTACAAGAATGAGAAAACTCATAATATGATCAAGATACAATTACCCCAATAAAGACGATCTTGATATGCCCAAGCTGTTACCAAATACGCCGAGCTGTCGCCTTGAAAATTACCACAAAATATCCCTTAATCGGCTAAACAATAATACCCACGACTTCACCTCCTCCTGGGTAAAGACCCACGTTTGGCCGCCACTCTAATTTTGTTTAATCTCTCGGCAATTTCTCACGGCTGCTATTGCTAAATTATATTAACAACACACACACATGCGTGTGTGTGCGCGCGCTGAAACAACGGCAACAATAAAGTTGGGCCTTCATGGCCCAATAGTTTTCGAATCTTTTTCTTTTAATTTTTTATTTTGTATCCAAACCGAACACTTATGCTCTAACTAATTAAGTACAAATTAATTTTATTTACTTATCAAAAGAAGCTTACAACAAGATTTAGTGATTCATTTTATCCATGTTTAATTAATTATGTATGATAATAAAAAATAAATATGCATAAGAGATTAAGAAGATTAGCAAGATTATAATTGTATTTWAGTAACAAAATTAGCCATATTACTTTAGTAATTAGATAAATGTTGTGAATTGTGGTACTTGTAATGGTGGAGTTATTTGAGTATTTATAAAGTTTCATACATTTTACCCAAAGTTTTATTATAAGATAATTAACCAAGTAAAGCCCCAAATTACCTTTATTTTAGTCTTTATTTTTCAACCTTAGTCAAATTAACTTAATTGGGGCAATATAGATAGTTTTACTTAACTCATAAGTATAATTAGGCAATATAACCCATCTTTCACCCAAGAGACACATGTAGTAAATAAGTTAGTTGGGAAGACCAAAAAACTCTCACAATCCCATTGAGTATTTGGCCATGCACGAGGAGAGAGAAGAAGTTTGTTTCATCTTCCAATATTCAAGTTTGTTTCATGTTCCAAGTCACTTACCGATGTCTATTTCTTTCATTTCCCTTTAAGAACAAGTCTAAGCAAACTTGAATTTTTCTCTCCATAGTTTTACTTTTAGAGGGAGAAATAGTTGTTTTTCCAAGTTCCTTCAAGGTCGTTCATCGGTTTTACCTTTTCGGTAAGAAATGGTTTCTTTTAGTCTAGTTTTGGCAATGAATTTTTCCTAATAATTTTTATAAAACCGAAGCATGTCCATATTCACTTTTCTAAGGTTTCCATCATCATTTCAAGCTCCCGTAGTTGTTGGAAAATTTTTCTCATTCTATTCTTATAGTAGAGAGGAAAATGCACCAACGGTAAGCATCACTTTTGCTTGTGTAAATTTTTTTTAGGGTTCATTATTAAGAAAAATAGGTACAGTGTATGCCTTACTTTTGTTAATTTGAGGTATGAAAATCATAATGAAAAGGATCTTAAAAACGTTCATAAAATTGTTTCATAACAGTTTATGTTAATTTCATAGTTTTAGTTTGTTTAGTATGAAAAATTGTATTTGTTCATTTTTAATTTGTGAGATCATGACCAACACCTATAAACTAGCCTAAAATGTATTTTCAATGTATTGAAATTAATTTTTATGATTGATTTTACATAGAGCTTAAAATTGGTAAAAATTAGTGTTATGTGACTTCTTTATTTTCGGTAAAATTTTGAAATTAAGTAAATCATTTGATAGATATTTTTGTCCAAAAATGAGAGGCTAATATGAGTTAAGAAATTAGTTTTACAAATTTAAATATTTATTTTAGTAATATAGAATTTAGACTATGAGTGAACCTAGTTAGTTGATGAGATTTTCTTAAAAAGCAAAATTTAGGTAATTAAATACTAATTTTAGATAGCTTAATTGCTATTAGGAAACTTTAAAGATTGATCTTTAGTTTACGACATTCAGGTAACTGGATCCTATCATAAACTACCACCTTGTATGTTTTGTTGTATTATTTGTTGACTATAGTGGATTTTATCCTAAGTGACCACCTTGTATGATCTGTTGTATTATTGATTGAATGTAGGTGATAATGTTATATGTTACCTTGTTTTTTTATTAAATTATGTTATTCATATCGCTCAAGTATATTTTGTTATTGAATGGTTGGTGTGGTTAAATTTGATGTATTAGAAATCATGTTATGATTATGTGACTTTATCATTTCATTTTAAGTATGTTCAATAACAAAGCATGTTTAGGTAAAGAATGTTATATGTGTGACGCATTGCATTTGTTTTTAAGTTAGTAGTCTTATGCATCATGTATTTAGGTAAGATTAATGTTATGCATGAAATACCTAAATTAAGCAGTTATGTTATGCAACTAGAAGTATGATATGACATGTATGGTTTCTGCTAAAGGCTGAGGAAACAAACTAGTTCATGTTAATGATATTTATGGAGGTAATTACCCTATAAATATTATATGCTGAATTGATGGTTATGGTATGGGGTATTTCTGCAAAGCATGGCGCCAAATCAAGGATTTAGATATGTAAGTTTATGTTAGCAAGCACAAGTATGTTAAGTTAAGTTAGTTAGATGGTTTGTGTGTTCGGTTGAGGTATGCATGCATATAAGCATGATGCGTGCGTTTGAGCATGAAACGTTCCTTATGATGGAAACTACTTACTGAATATTTTTATACTCACCTTATTTGGTTTCAATTTTTTTTACAGATGGTTATGTAAATGACGAGAAAAACGTCGAGGATGACCTTGGCATTAGAAAGGAGGAGATATGAGACACAGTTGAATTTTACTTATAATTTATACTTTTAATTATTACATATAGAACATTTTTACTTCGTTTTATTTAAGGATGATAATTTATGATTTCCGCTGCTAGAGATTTATAAGTTAAGTTTTATTAAGTTATTGTTTCTATTTTTAAATGAAAGAAAACGTTTTATTTTAACGAAATTATATTTTATGAGTAATTATCTCAATTTGATATTATTAAATACATATTAAAAATTGGATCATTACATTTACTATGCTATAAAAAGTTTTCATAACGGTAGAAATATGCAATCGAAAGTAAAATTTCTATAAATTTTGGCATAGCATTAAAAAAACGCTGACCAAATTACAAATGAACTTATAAAACAAAAACAAAAGAAAAATATATTTATTCATGACATTGAAAGAAGTGAGTAGGTCATTACAAATGAACTTAAAAGACAAAAACAAAAGGAAAAAATATATATATTCATGACATTGAAAGAAGTGAGTAAGCCATTTGCTTCTTAAGCACTAAGTGAAAATAACAGCGCACAATTGGAGGTGCACCACAAAAAAGGAGCAGAAATAATTGCTTCATTGGCAATGTAAACAACACTATGTATCACAACATGATCGACACATTGAACTAGTATAATAAACTTAAATTAAGATTTTTTTTAACTCATAAAGTTGGTGTTCTATACCCACTAGTAGAAATTCGGGTTCTCCTGCCGTTTCTTTTGTGACGCTTTTTACGACGTCACTTATACCCCCATCACAAAAGGTATTCGTGATGTTGAAAATAAACATCATGAAAAGTTGAATTCATGACAGTTTAAAAATGTCATAAAATTGAAGTTTTCGTGACGGTTTTAAAACGTCATGAAAAAAATTTCATGATGGTTAAAAATCATCACAATAATGGATTTCGTAACGTTTAAAAACCGTCACGACAAAAGAGATATCATGACGGATTTAGATCTTGTGACAGTTAGAAAACGTCGCAAAAACAGATTCGTAACTAAAAAATGTCACAAAAGATAAATTTCATGATGGCTAAAAAACATCATTAAATCCATTTTTGGTGACGTTTTTTAAATGTCACAAAAAGTTGATTTTATGACGTTTTGAAAAACATCACAAAAAATAGATTTTGTCACATTTTAAAAACGTCATAAAAATAGATTTCGTGATGGTCAGGAAACGTCATAAAAAATAGATTTGATGGTGCTAAAAGATGTTACGAAAGACGAATTTAATGACATTTTGTCACTAAATAATAAGGAAAAATATTCTATTTTATTGTTCATCAACGTAGCGAAAACACAAATTTATATAAGTTGAGAATTAATATACAGATACAAACAGAGTATGATACAATTTGGTATTACAATATTCTTTACACATACGACAAATACAAACTACTGCAAGTATAAGTACAAAATGAAATAACAAAAGACAGTCAAAGTGTCCTTTAAACTAGCAACTGCAGCAATAACAAAAGACAATGAATATAAAATAAAAGAAAAAGAGGAAAACTATTATCATTAAACTCATGTGCACATATATGAAGTCTCTCCCACAAAAAAAAAACACATAATAAAAATTACCACAGGGAGCTATAGCATTGCTCTCAAAGATAGCACAATTAGGTGTTTCCAACATAGGAACCTAAAATGTTGGAGATTAAACTTACCTATATATCTTCCACAAATAATATACTACAATATACTAAACATGATTCATATGGGACCACCAATCTCTTCATAAACTACATTAAGCAATAATCAAACAAGTTTCATTCTAGCATTTCATCCAACAACTACAATTTTGTTTTTTCTGGTAAATATAATCTTATTGACATTAAGATCAAATAGCAATAGGTTACTTTGTCACCAACACCACCAAATAAACCAAAAAAGACAGTCAAAGTGTCATGCTTTTTAATACCTCACTACTAGAATTTTGAGTTTCTGTGACACTCGTGAGTATAAAAAAACGTCACGAAAGGTTAAAACTGCTTTTTTGGAGGAAAGTTTGGAGAATTCTGGATTTTTTTACATTTCGTGACGTTTTTTAATCGTCACGAAAAGGTTGGCAAAAATGTTGTTCTTAATGATGCTTGAATAACGTCAGGAAAGGTTGAGGGGCATTTTTGGCGGGAAAATGACGGTGTGTTCCGAAATTATGACTTTTCATGACGTTTTTTAACCGTCACCAAAAAGTCGAAAGTAACTACATTTTTCATGACGTTTAATAAAACGTCAAGAAATTGAGAAGCGCGATTTTTGGCAAGAAAAGAAGGAGTTATTCGGATTTCTAGCTTTTCCATGACGTTTAAAAACCGTCACAATAAGTTATGTTTTGTGATGTTCAAGAATCGTCGCAAAATGATAAAACCCGTTTTTTAGAGAATTTTTTGGCTTTTTAATATGATTTAAAAAGCATCATGAAAAGTTGGAAATTTAGACTTATGATGACATTTAAGATACGTCATGAAAAGGAGAGACTTTTCGTGACTTTTTTTATACATCACCCTAAATGGGAAAACTACAATTTTTTGTGAAATAAAATAAAGTTTATTTGATGAATATGATTTTTTTAAAAAAACATAATTAAAAATTAAAAAAGTTCATAATTAAAAGTAAAATATTATTTTCAAATTATACCTAATTTTGTTTTGTTGGAAAATGAAAGGCATTTAACTTAATTGAACATTTTGGAAAAAAATTTTATTTTGAAGTAAAATTAGAACTAATTCAATTGATAAGTCTTTTAATTCAATTCTGTACTTTGAACTGGTAGCAATTTGAACATGTTATGTGTTTAATATATTCTACTAGTGAATCCTATATGATTTCAACTTTGTTTTATAAATTAATGTCTTCGCAATGTCGATCGACAATTTAATTATATGAAATTTTTCTTATGTGATGTCTGCCAGCAAAATCGAATCCATTTTCTATGGCGTGTTCTGATCATCACAAAATGTAATTTTTTGTGACGTTTTTATAATGTCACATAGTCTATTTTTTATTACGTTTTTAAAACGTCACAAAATCGTTTTTCTGACATCTTGTTAGACGTCATGAAATCATTTTTTGTGACGTTTAAAAAACGTCATGAAAACCTGTCACATGACTTTTTCTTCCTGCGAATTCTGTTTTCGTAACCATCACAAATTCTAATTCCGTCACGATAATTGATTTACCATGACACATTTTTTAAACGTTACGAAAAGTATCATTCGTGACGGTCTAGAAGCATCGCGAAATCATTTTTCGTGACGTTTAAAAATCGTCACGAAAAATAATATTTTGCATGATGTTTTTAAACCGTCATAAATGCTACTTTTCGTGACTTTTTAAAAGCGTCACGAATACCTTTCGTGATGCGGGATACGTGACGACGTTAAAAACTTTACGAAATGATTTTGTGACGTTTAAAAAATATCACGAGAACCCTAATTTCTACTAGTGCCTGTAAAG
The DNA here is from genome assembly GCF_001995035.1 of Momordica charantia. Next base: position 80,761 of record NW_019104625.1, read on the forward strand.
TAGTATAATTCTCACCAACGTCCCCTTGCCTTAAGACATCAAGCCCCCTAATCAATCAATTATTCCACGATAAGTAGATTCACAACAAATATAGTACTACTTAATAAAGTCTGAGATAATACATACTTCCATTAAATTATGTTCTTAAACTTCTTTTCTATGAGACTCATTCCTTTGAGGATGCTTGTTATATTATTGTATATTCGTCTTTTTTACCTATTAGAACACACAAAAGTTTCAACTAATTGAGCTGCACAATAGAAGCCTATAATGGTCTAAAAGTAAAGTAACCTCCAATGTGTCGGCTGCTTTAGTTAGATCAAAAATACGATCTTTGATCAGATTCATAAACTTCTTTGTTAATAGACTTAAATAAAAATGAATAAAATTATGACCATATGCTAATAAATATAAGATAGTTACACCAAAGTCATAGGGTGTAACAAGAAGTTACCAAAAGAACTATCATAACGACATGGAAATTTTCATCTTTTGGAATGATGGGGAAAACCTAAAACAAATAGCCCGGATGATTGGATTGATAGTCTCTATTATAACTCAACTATGGAAATATTCATGTTTTGGTTTGGTGGGGGAAAACCAAACACAAATTATCAAATCTTTGTGTTGAACCATATATCAAATCTTTGTATTATTATTGCGTATGACAGTATCTCAACACAATTATATGTCGTCTTCAAAAAAAAAAAAAAACACCAGTATATGTCAACCACTTCAACTGCAGATATAAAAGGAAGGAACTTTATATTGGTTACATAGTTTCTCCAAATAAACGACAAAAAGGTATGGGGGCTATGACATGCCAGCCCATAAAAACGACAACTGAAAACGACAAATACTCCCAACATAAAGGGACTCGATGGTAGTCAACAATTACAAAAGAGAATGAGGGCTACAAAACTCAGCCCAATTAAGACGACAATCAACAGCGACAAAAAATAGGGCTATTCCACAAAAATAATCAACCCATGAACAACAAAATACTCTCAAAGCATAACTTTGACAATCTTCAACTTTGAGAGTGGGGGCTATTGTTATGGATGAGAAAATCTCTATTTCCTACCATTCGATTCCCCGTATTTAAGGAATTCAAAAGGAGAAGATATTACCTGATGGTTTTAGGATTTCCCCTAGATTTAGGAGAATATATCATATATTCAAATGAGAAGATATCCTAATCGCTTTAGGATTTTACCTCTATAAATAGAAGGTAAATACTCATAATGAAGGTATGCTACAAATTCATACTCTTTCCTATGCTCACAACACCCTACACTTTATACTCAACAACTCAGATTCTGACTGAAGCATCGGAGCTTGTGTGGTAAGAGCCACACCGGTCTTTAGTGCTATTCGGTTTTGCAGGTCTTGTCGATCCCTTTTATTATAGAAGATTGGTGTGAATTTGGCGGAATCTCAGAAGACTTAATTTCTGCATCTTGACACCGTCTGTGGGGACGACTACGATCTAAAAGTCAAGACGATTAACGATGAATTGACTGAGAACTCCTTAGATCCAAGGAGATCTCGAAAGAAACAAATCGACATGTATTATGAAGGCAGACCACAACTTTTTAACGACGAATGCCAGACGACTCGGGGGCTTCCCCTACCTGAGGTAGCCGTGGAAAAAACAAATCAATAAGTTTTTAGACAAGACCGAGAACGAACAAATCAATAAATTCCAGGACAGATCCTGGATGAGATAAATCGACAGATCCAAAACAGACTCTAGGATAAACGAGTCGACAAATTCCATAAAAGAAAAAGCGACTGATTAACATACGGAGTTTCTACTTCAGACAATGGTAAGTTTGTTGTGTAATTCTGGTTGTTTATGATTACGAAAATTTAGGTTTAATTTTTTGGTGATCGCATATTTGGTAGATTACATAATTTAGAATTGATTTTTTTGTAACTGCATGTTGATAAAGTCAAATATTATGTTTCCAAAGATACTTACTCATTTGTGATTTCAAAAAACTCCTAGGATCTAAAATTTAACTAAATCCTTATTACTTGAGCAATTAACTCTTTATATGTTCTGAATAAGATTTTTGACATTTGAAATGTTATTAAATCTTCACTACTTGAGCATTTATCTTTTATTCTAAATGAAAATCTCTCAAATGTGGGCATGTGTGAGTAAATCAACAGCTGGTCAAGGAACTCCAATAGGGGCAGATCTAAAAGCATGTCGATAAGCTAGAAGCCAATCAGCGAAACCAGGGAAGAGAATCCCAATGTGCTGAAAAAGGCATGCGTACAGGCCCAACAAGGTTAAAACAAAAGGCACGCAAGCCTAACCAATCAATGAAACCCATGAGTAGAAAACCATTCGGTAAAAACCTAAATACGTTAAAAACCAAGGGGTGTTGATTAACTAAGGGTAAAAAATCGGCGAAAGCCAAAAGGTCAGAAACCCAAGGCCGACTAGACTCAGGGTATAAAACCATTGGCGAAAGCCAAATAAGTTAGAAACTCAAGAGTGAATCCTGGGGTATAGAACCATGGGCAGAAGAAAAATAGGTTAGAAACCTAAAGAAGTACCACTGGCCCTGCTGAGAAGTTAAATCCCAAGGTCAAAATCTAACGGTAAAAACTAACCGTATAACAGTGTCTAAGAGACTTGATTGCACTTGCCAACTACAACAAAAAAGAATGGGGGTTATGACAACCAGCCCATGAAACGACAACCGACAATAACAAAAGTGTATCGACTGGACTCAGGGTATAAAACCATTAGCAAAAACCAAATACGTTGGAAACCCAAGAGTAAACCTTAGATTATAAAACCTTAAGCAAAATCCAAACAGGTTAGAAACCCAAGGGGTACAACTAGCCCAACTAAAAGTTAGATCCCAAGGCAAAAACCTAAAAAGTTAGAACGAACTGTATGGTAGAGCCCAAGAGACTTGACTACATCCAACTACGACAAAAAGGTATGGGGGATGTGACAAGCCAGCCCATAAAAACGACAACTGACAACGACAAATACTCTCTGATGGGATGTGAATCCCGTAGCGGAAGCGAATCTTTGTTCATCAATTTTGAGAAACAGAATCATACAAGTGCAAAAACAAAACACAGGGGAAAAATGTTATTACCTTTGAAGAACTCTTCTTCAAGTCAATCACCACTCGATCACCACCACCAAATCTTTTGTGCTATCCTCTTGGGTCTCGAGAACACGCTTGTGGGAGCGTTTGTTTGGAACGAGAGGGAGTATTCAGAGAGATTGAGATGGTAAGAGAATCTTGATCAATGGAAGTTCTGTTCTTGGCTTTGCAGTTTTCTGTAAAAAGCAAACCAAAAACCAACGACGTGGGGAGTTACCCCACGTCACTTAACTCCTCACTCCCCTGCATTTTTGCAGGAGAGTTATATATATTAATTATAATATTATTTATGAATATTATTAATTAATATTATTAATAAATAATACTATTAATGTATACATATATATTTATTTAATTAATTAATCATATTAATTAATAAATAACAATTAATTATTAATCTACTTAACAATTAATATATACATATATAAATCAAATAAATAATTAACACTTAATTATATATTACAAAAATAGTATCATATTATATAGCATTTCTATCATATAACTTATAGTTGTAATGTACATCTTATGCACATTATTTTTAACCTATAGTTTTAATATAAATCATATTCATATTAATTTTATTTGAATCTCATTCAAATAATTTCTCTTATAATATATAGTTTTAATTTAGAATTAACTATATATTATAATGTATCAATATACATATATTCCCTTATGCAATTTGAATAATTCAAATTCTTCCAAAAACTTGATCGTCGTTTTACCCGTTATGAGCTAGCAAGGGGACCTAATGGACCTACAGATTAGAAGCTTCAACGATACGAGATTAATCGATCAAACTCATCGACCGAGTTAATCAACATTCGTTAACTACGGGTCACTCCACTTGTGCTTGCTAGCATAAACTTACATATCTAAATCCTTAATTTGGCGCCATGCTATACAGAAATACCCCATACCATAACCGTCAATTCTGCATGTAATATTTATAGGGTAATTACCCCCTATAAATACCATTAACATGAACTAATTTGTTTCCTAGGGCCCAACCTTTAGCAGAAACCATACATGTCATATCATACATCTAGCTGCATAACATAA
>NW_019104625.1:95942-112856 GCF_001995035.1 Momordica charantia
TTGACTTGTTTTCCTTTTTCCCTTTTCTTTACTTTATTTACTAACCTTGATTTAGAACCAAAAGCCTTATTTCTCAAATTTTAAAGGGGCCAACTAACTAAAAACAATGGCCCAAAACAAGAAGCCCCAAAACTACACTTTAGGAAAACGAATAAACCCACAACAACCCAAATAAAATAGTTAACTTAAACTCTAGAACCCAAGAATAATAATTCAAAGAAAAGTAGAATTTATGAAGAAAAATCCTAAAACCCCTGAATTTAAGATTTAACTAAAAATCTCCTACACAGGTCGAGAACTTAAAATATCTTAACCCAATCAAATTAAACTTAATTCCAATTTAGCCAAAAATTAGAATTTCAAAGTTAGAGATCCAAGAATTAAAGTTATCAACTTAGGGAAAAATCCAAGGACACCATTTATCCAAAAATAAACGAGTCCGAGAACGCGGGGCGTTACATTCCAACTTTACCATTGACCATGTTTTTTGTGATTTTCATATTCAACCACCTACTGAACTTGATTTGAAATCAAATTCCTTTTCCTAAGAAACAAGAATAAGTTAAATTTGGATTCTTTTTCAAAACAATTTGATTCTACTCTCAAACTAATTTTCAAACCAAATATAGTGTTAAATATATTTTGGATTCTTCTTACCGAATTTATTCTCAATTTTAATATATTTTTTTCTTTTACAAATAAACATTACCTCAATGATTTGCACCTAGCTTTTTATCTCTGTCAAATAATGTTTAGTTTAGTTTTAATATTTTCATTTGCTTTGTCCCCAAGGGATACCTTGGAGCCTAAAGGAATAACCTTGAGGTCTTGAGTTCAAGCCACATGAGACACAACTTCCACCAAGCAATGACTCGGTATATGGGCATAAAGGCCTACGGGCCTAGCAACGACATTTAATTGTCAAATCTTTTCTACAAAAATTGACATTTCATGTGGTGTGTATAAAATATAAATACACATCCTTAACAATATCTAAAAAAAAAAAGGAAAGAGGCTAGAGAATATTAAAATATATATAAATGAAGTCTTATTTAAATGGACGGTACAAAATTTCAATTTGTACATAAACCTCCAATTTGTACAAACAATGTTGGAATTCCTTGTTTGCGGGAAGAACGACTTGATTTAAATGATGACTGTCGGACAGAAGAGCAGTTGGGTAATGGAAGAGGAACGGTGTAATAGGTAGCGATAGCTACAGCTCCAACAAATGGAAGAGAGAAGGGGGTGTTAACTAAATTTAAAATTATGCTTCTTGACTAAAAACACACCCTCCCTTGTTATGGTTCTTAATTATAAATTTAAAATTTAAAATTAAATTTTAGATTTTAACTAAAAACATTATAATTTTAAACCTACCTAGAAAAACAATTTTAGTATTAACTTTTATATTTCACAATCCATGTTTTCCAATTCTATATAGAGTTACTTAAATTTGGTCGTTTAAATTTCATCATTCATTATTGATTATTTAGATGTGAATCTTACAATTAAGGTCGTCTCTTGTTTTGACGGGTTGTTGTACCAAAAAAATCTTAAAATCAAGCACATTTGTTATAGGAATATATTTGTCTAAAGTAATATTCAGGATTCTAAAAAAAAAAAAATTGCTAATTAGCCATTTGTAAAAAGTCTCGTATGTTTGACCATTTTTTTAAAACATCTTAATTATTTTAGTGATTCTTGCAATTTCCTAAAAAAATTCATTGAATCCTATTAACCCTAATGTAGGATTTTCACGCTGATTCAACACTTTCTTATTTCCAAATATTTCCTCTCTTACGAGTAAGTTTCAACGAGCTTTCTTTGATCTCTTTCTTATGCATGCAGCTTTTAATTACTTCTCATCTCAAGTAGCAAGAGAATTTTTGCTATGGTATCTTAGGTCAAGTGTTAAATCTCTTCAATTAAATTCTATTTTTTAAATTCTAGTTAATTTTTTCTGAAATTGATTTAGGTTGGGCTAGAGTTCTTAGATTGAGCCAGTAATTTATTTTTGACAATTATATAGGTAAATGACTCTACTCGAGGGAATGCCTTAGGCCTAGGTTGAAAAATTATTATGTATGATGTTTTGAATGAATTTGTGATAGAATATTGTTTTGGATGTGATTATTATGTATGATTGTCATGTTTGATAAGAGTGTTTAATTATGGGACGTTTATGAAGGTGTGTTTTTATAAAAGGTTTGTGGCAATACCCTTCATTTATTTTAAAAGTAGATGTGAATAGACTTAAGAGCTACCTTGGTGGATCTTTGCTCCATAGGTTGGGTGTCAACTATCATATGTTGCAGTAAATTCTCTCATGAAACTTGTCTATGCATCACCATGGAGTTGGTAACTAAGAAATTTTTTGTACAGTGTTGATTGAGGTTCCAAGAGACCCACAGATACACCAGTTCGGAGTTTGCAAGAATGAGCTAATTGTACACATTGAAAAAAATAACATTTTAATTGATAAAATATTTAGGTTTCACATGTTTATGTTATTATGATACATGTTATTTATCTGTGTATGTCTAACCATGTTAGCTAGGTTATTTACTTAGTATTTGTAATACCCACTATTTTTCGAAAACTTCTTAGGTAACGGAAAGAACATACAAGGTGGGAGATAGGGCTGTTTGTTTGTTGTAGTGTGTCATGTTGTCTACGTCAACGTGATTTTTTCGCATTTAATTTTGATTAATGTTTTGATTGAGTTATTTTAAGGTTTTGATATATTGTCTTTGGTTATTAATTTATTATTTTATTTTTCATATGAACTATGAAGATTTCTTTACTTATTTTTTGTGATCCCAAATAAACTTTTAATTACTTTAGAATTTATCTTGAGTTGTTATTTTCTTTTTCCATGGTACATTTTACAAACTTTTTAAATGACAATAGCATACATATAGTAACATCCCTAGTTTGTCTAGGTCTAAAAGTCGGGTTATTACACCATACTTACATTCTAAGTATTATATTGTCAACTAACTCTTTCATAGTTTTATGTATTATATGTTTAAAATTATCTGTAATTAACCATTTTGTTGGTGAGGGTCTTCCATATAATAATGTTCAATATACCATTTAATTTCCTCCTTATCTCCTTCTCCAACTCAAACACTTTAAGTTAGCTGATTTGAGGATCTGCCTCAAACCTTCGTTGCCAAACCCAACAACCTTTAAAAACACTTTCGTATATTATAAGTTATCAATACTATGAAAAGTATCAAGTGGACATAAGTTTGACATATATTGTCCTTTTTTGTTCCCTATAATTGAAACCTGATTAGGATACATTTGTTCGGAATAAAATGAATTTCCCATTTCATTTTAACGAATTTCCACAAGGTTTCTAACCAATTTCCCATTTCACAATGTTAGAATTGAATTCTCAACCTACATGTGGCATGCGATGGTTGGCTGTTCAGCAGTACACGTGTCGCCCTTTGCGAGTATATCTACCTCGATCGTGAATCCTCATGCCGAGCCGACGTCTTTTAAATAGCTGAGTCGACCAATTACGTTGCTTGGACTACCTCGGCTCAGCCTATTCTCAAACAGATCCGCAACATCACGCTGCACTTCACGGTAAACTTAAAGAGCCGTTGAGGCTTTGTCGGGGACTTTGCCTATAAATAGAACAATTTCTCCTCATTTCAAGGTATGCGAACAACCCGATTCTCTCTCTTAAGTTGATTTGGATATTTGCTAACTTTAGAATCGGAGTGCTTACTCTATTTTGTAGGTCTTTTACACGGCATCCCCAACTCTCTGTCCAGCTCATTCTAACTGATCCGAAGCAAGTGGATTTGATCATTTTCTTGATCAAACACACATAACAAACCAAATAATAGATAAACAATAATGAAAGGAAATCCGAGATATGAGTAGAATAGCTAACACAAGGAAATATACTAGTTCGCCCAAAACTCGGGACTAGTCCAATCTTCTTCAACTATAGATTCTACAATGATGAGAAGATTACAAAATGTTTCTCTCTTTCATTCTACAACATTCTCTAGATACCACAACAATGGCTACCGAGCTTATAAGCATCATGACAATGGCTACATCGGAATACATGTAGGAACAAACAATTCAATCTGTAGAAATCTTGAATCGGCATTGAAATTATATTTAGAAGGGAAAATGAGTGAATATTATGAACTTGCATTAAGCATGTAAAATTAAGAAATTTGAATCATCATTGAATGAAGACTACGAGTTGTTTGTAACCTTCAACTAGAGTGACCATTTCCCATTTCTTGGTTTGATTTAGAAGGAGCGAGAAGGAGGTGCACATGCTTAGCTTCTAAGGTGAATATATTTGTTTGGAAAATCATCGAGGAATATCACGGGAGAAGAGAAGTCATGAAACTCGAAGAAGAAGAACAAAATAAAGATTTTGTTGATGTTCTTCTTGACTTAGAGGAAAATGACAAGCTCTCGATTATCTAACATGACAGTTGTTTGGGTATCTTTTTTTATTCTTTAGTCGAAATAGTTTATTCTGTTCTTAAGATTTCGATTCAACTTTTATGTAACTAAATATAATAATAATTATCATCACGTTTCATCTTTACCATGAAATGATCTTTTGATGCATGGGCTGTTGGGATTTATGCCTTAAAGTCTCATAATTTATGAATAAAATAATTTGATTACTTTAATGTGCAATATGTCTTATCCATCTTATGGAAATCTAAAGCTATTGGTGTAAACTTGAATAGTATGTGGTGTAAATATAGGAGGATTATGTTCAAATACTAACCTAAAGGTCTATAGTATATGAATAAAGTCGGGTGTCTTATCTTGACTTTTAATAATAAAAGTGATTAATTATTAATTTATTGGGATCTGACTTGGTTTCGTGGAAGAGTCCATGGATCGAAACCCATGAGACAAGAGCCAACACAGAAAATGAATTAGTCTTAATTTTCATTAAGGTTTGGTCCAAAGTCCATATAAAAGAACTTAAAGATAAAACCCTAAGGCATCCATTGGTTAGCTTTCTTCTTCTCCTCCGTATTTGCCACTTAGGGAGAAAGTGTTCTTCCTATTTTCTCCTAAAAGGTGCTCACACATCGGTTCGTTATAGATCAAGAATGTTTTTTAATTATAAGTTACGATCAATTTCATTATCTACACTATCTTTGTCAACTCAAAGGTAAGAGTTTGATCGTCTTTGTTTTTCAAAATATTTTTTAATTAAAAGTTGCCATCTAGATCTATTAAATCAATTTCTACAGCATGTTTCTACTACATTTGGCGATCGGATCCATTATGGTTTCCATTAAGGACACGGTGGTCATTATTCTCGTTGTGAAAATGGTTTGCACCTATAAATCAAAACTAGAGCCCAACAAGAAATCGACTTCGTAGGGGAAAAATACAAAACCATTAATGATCCCGACATTACAAATCTCACATTTCTCTAGTGTGTGGTGAAGGAATGTTTACGAATGCACCTGCTTGGCTCTCTTCTATAATGAGCATGCCTGGCCATGCACGACATCCACGTCGGTCGGAGCTTCATCCTGACAAGCATGTCAGTGATGGTGACCCATGACGTAAGGGTGTCGGCAGAGCTGGAGAAGTTCGATTTGAATTGGTTCATGAGGGAGGAGGTGAGTGTCATGGGGAGTGGTATGAGATTGGCTCAATTTGAGGCGGGATAAAGGAATGGGCTCTAGGAAGGCAATTAGGATGGCGACTCTGCATCTCTTGTTGGGAGTGTTGTTTTAAGCTTACAAATGGCTTCCTTCTTCTAAAGATGGCACCATTAATAAGGAGGTGGACTTATCATAATGCATAAAACATTATTTGGAAATGAAAACTCCATGTGTTTGCAAAGATAAATAGAAGGTTGGTTGAAGATAAGAATGAATGAAGAAGTAGCTAATGCAGAAGGCTCCATTTGTCCATTTGTAATAGTAGGAGGACCAAGAAAATTGAGTTTTTTTAATTTAATTTTTTTTAGGCTTGTTTTAGAAAATAATATAATTTCTGCTATATTGTTATTGATAAAATGAGGAGAGGAGCATCTTTCTATGTATGGTTGGTTAGGGTTTTAGAGTTAGTTTGAAAGGCATGTGGTATGGAATGCATGTTTATGTAAAAACCCTTCATTCTCTTTCCTTTTGTCTTTCATTATGTTGTTGCCTTGGCGTGGAAAGTCTCTCATAAATCAAGTTGATTCTTTTAATATATTAAAATTTCTAAGTAAACAATAGCATTATGATTTGATTATGTCGAGATTTAACAGCAGATCGATGTGATTTCATTTTAATCATTTTAGTGTGTTGTGTTTTGGTTGTGATGATGCATAACATGGATGTGGAAATACAAATACTAAATTTTACAAATTATAATTCAGGGATTAACCAACAAAAAGTGTTTTTTAACAAAAAAAAAAATTTATATTTCAAGAGAATGAGTTATATGTCTTTGTTGAGCCACGGTCATGTTTGCTATTTAACTTATGATTTAAGTTTCAGTAAGTTAAAAATTGAATATATGTGTAACTATGAAAATTTTAATTTTGTTTATATAGATGTTAATTGATATTATATATTATTAGCTTTTATGGATTTTCTCTATTACTGTGAAGTATTTGGTTCAGAGTACCTAACTATAGTTCAAGTTAAAATATATATTTTTAACTAAAATGTTGAAATATCGAATCTCCACCAAACTTAAGATTGAATCTATATGTTTTAGTACACTTTATTCATTATTAAAATTATGAAATTCTTAATTTTACATGCTTATAAATGAAGTTCATAAAATTCACTCATTTTTATGACAATATTTAAATTCAAAGAACGAGATTGCGATTCAAGTTTAACAAAGATCTTTAAATATAAATTCAATACTCCATTAGTTTTTTTTAATACAAAAAACTATAGTTTTAGTTGATATTATTGTTAGTAAACTAATTAAGGAATTAAACAGTGTATGGATTTAGGACTTGTTTCGAGAACAATATTTGATAAATATTGGGTTCATTTGAAAAGCATATAAACTTAATAATAGCTTAATAAAAATAGTTATATTATTAATTTTATTTTATTTTAAAGCCACTCAAGAATATTTTCAAGGCACATGGAACTTTGTTAAACAAATGGAGAGTAGGTCAATTGGGATAACCAAAATTTTTTTGTCAACGAAAGAAGTGTACGAACATGAAGCATCAAACTTTGATATTGTGTATGGACGTTTGGTTATTAAAGGTATGAAATTTGACTTATCACATACGATATCATCACGGTGAAGAAGTACCTACAATTGGATGTCAATATATTTTTTATGGTCTAACATTTTGTAACACATTGTACATGGGTGAGGAACAAATTTCTAAACCTCAAACGAACTATGATGTCACTTAGTAGGTTATGAAATGCAAACACTTTTTGTATCCATCTTGTATGTAATATACAAAATTTCACTTGTTTTATTTTTATTTTAAGATTAAGGCTACTTTTGGTTAGACTAATAAGTGTTTCACAAGTCATTTATAGATCTTATATACATGCTATCACTTGATAATGTTGTCCCAAGATCTATCTATGAAGTAATGAAGTTCTTAAAAGTATTTCATTTAAGACATGAAAAGATTCATTCTTGTGTAAATGATTTTTGTTTATTTATTGAGGAGAACAAAGATTTGGAGAGTTGTCCAATTTGTTCGCACCTCAGTGGAAGATGGATAGACACATTAGTAAATGAAACAAGATGTTTCTACTAAAGTTATGAGATACTTTCAACATCCTAAGCATTAAACGAATGTTCCAGATGCATGAGGTAACTGAATCACTATAGTTGCATATAAACTATAAAAGCAAAGATGGAAACATACATCATCTAGTTGATTGTGTTATATGAGTCAATTGATGTAGACTAGCCATACTTTTCTAGTGATTAACGTAACTTAAGATTTGGTCTTGCTACATATGGTTTTAACCAAGTTTTCTAACTTAGTAGTAGATACAGTTGTTAGTCAGTAATTACTGTGACATACAACGTACCTCCTTGGTCATGTATGACAAAAGAAAACATAATGTTGAAATTATTGATTCCTGGTCCCAAACAACCTAGTAACAACATTGATGTTTATTTTGAATCATTAACTGATAACTTGTTGGGCTATGTAATGTAGTGAAAGTTTATGATGTTGTAAACAAATCAAATTTAAATATGAGAGTTATGCTTTTGTAAACTATCAATGATTTTCCTGCATATGGAAATTTTGTTGGTTGCACAATGAAGAACAAAACTACATGTCCTATTTGTAGGGTGTATATACACGCTAAATCGTTGTAACACAAGAAGAAATTAGCTTATATGGGTACGCTAAATAGTTGTACCACAAAACTACATGTCCTATTTTTACTTCCATCTCATTAATTTAGGAGGAAGAAGTCATAGTTTGATGAAAATTTTGAAGAGTATAGCAACCTCCTATAATGGTAAATAAAAATACAATTTATGCCAAACTAAAGATTTTGTAAATTGTCGTGGAAAATTTGAGAAGAAAAAAATGAAAGAAAAAATTTTCTTTGAGCTAGCATATTGGAACGCCCACATGTTTTTCCACCATCGTCCATTTGAATTGGCTCGAGTACATATATTGTCTGGTGGTAATGCTTGTCAAGAGTAATGTATGTGAGAGAATTATAAGCACATTGTTAGATATTAATGGAACGTGAAAAGATGGACGATTTACCACATATAAATATATAACCTTACTTACATCTAGAAGAGTGTAGGAGTTAATTTACCTCCCTCCAACTATATATAATTTGTTATATTTGAGAAAAAAAGTAATTTGCAAGAGATTATTTGAGTGGAAGCTATCTGATGGATATAGTTTAAATATTTATTATGTTTCATGAGAGAAATGTAAGATAATGGGATTGAAGCTTTGTAATTATCTTGTGATAATGCAGCAACTTTTTACCTGTTGTCCTCAAATGAATACTTCCAAAAGATTCAAGGCATTCAATATCATGACTATGTCAAATTTTCAATAAAATTTCTCAATGTGTAATTGATAGATAAAATAGGTTAAATTTCAAAAAAAAATATGTAATTGATGCATTGTGCTTTTTCGAGAAGTTTTTTCCTCCTTTCTCCATCCTGATACATTTGGTTGTTCATTTGGTGTTGAGTTCACTTAGGTGGACCAGTTGAATTTCAGTTGATGTATAAATTTGAAATGTATGTTATTTATCATGCTCTATGCTCTAAGTGACCATGAGTAGGAAATCTTAAGTATTTTACAACTTAATGATAGTTTTAGATATATGAAGATGTCAAAAGGGTTTGTTAAGAATAAATCACATCTAGAAGGATGCATTGTCGAGAGTTATCTAGTTGATAAAGTGTTAATTTTTATAAGAATTGATGTGTCCAAGACATAATGGGACTTGACACCAAAGAATGTTGCAACGAGGAGTTCAATTATCGTGGTGTCATTCTTGAAGGATATCGTATATCGTCATCCAAATCCAAAATTACGTAATCAAATAATGTACTTTGAATAGCACATCAACATGTGTTGATTAGTACAGCCAACGTCGAACTATATGTAAAGTGAGTATTTTAATTGCCCGTGTGTAGTTTTCAGGATTAAAAAAAATGAATTGTTACTATCGAATAAAAGAAAATGTGTAACGCCCAACGTTCTCTGACTTGTTTATTTTAAGAGCCACATCGATCGATGTTTAGTGCTCTTCTATTTTGCAGGTCTCGTTGATCTCTTTTACTCCAGAAGATTGGTGCGGATTTGACGGAATCCTAGGAGGTCAATTTCTGCGTCAACAATAATTAACACAATAATAGTTTTTTATATCACGTTATTTATCAGTATTAAACTTGTTTTGATCATTTTTCCAGAATATCATGCCCAATATGACTGATAGCGGTAGAATATATTTATCTAATGTTACCGAAATATATCGATCGATGCAATTTGAAAGAGCCATACCAGATCATAGGAGAAGACGACAACGAAAAAGAGCTAATATCCTCAATGATGATCCAAATGAACAAGAATAGGAATTATGTTAAGTCTTAATTTTTGTCTAAGAATTTTGAGGTTTGTTTTATTGTAATCAATGAATTTTCTAGACATGTATTTTCAATTTTAACTATGTAATTATTTTTATGAATTTTGATGTTTGTATCTATGATGTATATTTAATAGAAAATTTAAAAATTCAGATACGTTATGAAATTTGACTTTAGATTTTATTATAAAAAATTTTAATTATTAAACTAAAAAAATATGAAATACATGATATAAAAGAATAAAAGCTTTATTTGAAAAAGAAAATCTCTTCTAGTCATTAAATTTTGACTATTTATTAATATAAAATAATAAAATCTTAGCCTAAAATACTCACAAAGTATCGATAATAATATAAATTGATAAAACATTTAATTCAAAACAAAAAGTAGTTGAATAGATGTGGAACGCCGTTAATTGATAAAACAATTAATTCAAAAAAAAAGTAGCAATGTCCGTTGAACGGCGTTCCATGGGATGTTCAACGTACTGTTAGTTCCCGTGGAACACCGTTCGAATCCGTTTGACAGTTTGGAATGGTGTGATGGATGTGTCTTTTCAAGAGACGCATTTGAATTACGACAATCAAATGTGCCTTCTTGAAGGACGCAACACCCTATTTCCCCAAATAATTTGAAAATCACCCGTTTTTTTCTATTGGTTTCAATAATACCTACAAAGTTTCAAAAAATCCGGGTTTAAGTCCACCGGGTCAGAAAACTTTATTTTTAGAAATTGGGTCAATTTCTATTGAGCATCGAGCAAATAACCTAAAAAATTTATATTTTTCAATTGAAAATTATATTTTTAAATAAAAAAAATAAAATGGAGCAACAAATCATAAAAAATAAAAAACCAGTTCCAATTTCTCATAATTTCTCACATGGAATTGATGCAAAATCCAAAAGACTTTGATTCAGTCTACTTGAATGGGTAACATTTTGTATTCTTCCCATGCAAGCTTTGCATAGAATAATATTAATTTTGTGGTTGGTTTTCCCTCTCATCCTGCCTTAAATATGCAAACCTTTTGATTTTGAAAAAGAAATGGATTTTAGGTAGAAGAAGAAAAAATGTGGAAAGGGGGTTGGAAAGTGGAGATTGGAAAAAAGATGTCACAAAAGAGTTGCATTCATACTCATTGTCTACAAGGAAACCCAACAAACCATTTGCTAAAAAACAAAGCTCATTCACATGCCACAAAGTTTGAATACAACCTGTCCTCATCACCTTTCTTCTGAACACATAAGAAAAGGCACAGAAACTTCCTTCTTTTGTGCTTTGTAAGGCAACACATACACAATGCAATTCCATGGTACACATAAGAAAGCAAACTCTGACTTTTCTTTTATGCCACTATCCCCCTCTTGCTTTACTTTTCCCTTTATATATGTATTCTCAATGGTTGTATTTTGCAACATAACCAGAGCTTGCTATGGCTACCAAAATCCATAACATGTCCGCCGATGCCGCTCTCGAAAATGACTGTAGAGACATTCATGATTCTTGGGGTCCGAAGAGTAGTAGGCTGGTTCGAGTTCTTGCTGGTCGAAACTCGATGGAGAGACAGCAAATGAGGGGGATTTACAAGGCAATCTATGGTGAAGAGTTGGTAGAAAGACTAGGGACAGTTGATAGAGCCTTGTCCTTGTGGATGCTTGATCCTCACGATCGGGATGCTGTCGTCGCTCGAGAAGCACTCGAACCGGGAGGAGCCGATTTCAAGGCTCTTATTGAAATATTTGTGGGGAGAAAATCCAGCCAGATATTCCTCATTAAACAATCTTACAAGGCAAGATTCAAAAGGCAATTGGACCAAGATATCATCAACATAGACCCTCCCCACTCATACCAAAAGGTAAAGGTGGCCAAAAGAAAAAAAAAAGTTCAAACTTCTTTTTATTATTTATATGCTGATTTTGATGCCACAAAAACTTAAAATTTTCAACAGATTCTTGTAGCGTTGGCTGCCTCACACGAAGCCCATAATGCAGATATTAGCCAACATATTGCAAAGTGTGATGCTAGAAGGCTTTATGAAACAGTAAAAGACAGCTCAGGAGCCATAGAAGAAGCTGTTGTTCTTGAAATGCTCACGAAAAGAAGCATTCCACAGCTAAAACTTACTTTTTCTTGCTACCAACACATCTTTGGACATGACTTTACAAAGGTAACAAAATTTTATGTATAAACTTTATCCGAAAAGTTAAATCTCATTCAATCTATAACCACAAGTGATCTATGTTTTTGCAGGCACTTCAAATGCGAAATTGGGGAGAATTCGAGAGCTCGCTCCGCACCGTAGTCAAGTGTATCTTTAATCCTCCAAAGTATTATGCCAAGGTTCAGAAATATACAATAATATATTTGAGTTAATTTTAGTTTTGAAAAGCTTTCGTATGAAAAAAGAATGGTTTAATGAATCAGGTGTTGTACAAAAGCATAAAGGGTGGAGAAAGTGATAGGGGAGGATTGGAGAGAGTACTGTTGGGCAGAGCTGAGGTAGATTTGGATGAAATTCAAAGGGCTTTCGAAGGGAAGTATGGAATTCAGGTAAAAGAAGCAATATGTGAGAGAATTTGTCGTGAAGATTATAGAGATTTTCTTGTTGCTTTGGCCACAAAAAGAGCCAACTGATATGATATGGTACGAGATTTTCTTAGAATTCAATGTATATAATAATAATATATACTTACTTCATCCTTCCATTTTATATATTTATATATGTAATTTTGAATTAGAAATAGCTATAAAGTAGTCAAGAGAATGATTGTTAGTCTTCTTTGTCCATCCTGCATTTTTTGGCCCTTCGGCAACGATTTTTATTTTTGCTTTTTGGTTTTTCTGTTTTGTGTTTTTAGGTTTTATTTTTCTTTCGTACATGTTTGATAACTGTTTTTTATTTTTTATTTTTAAAAAGCATAATGTTTGGTAACATTTTTTGTTTTCTGTTTTTAAAAGGTTAGAAAATTTAAAATATATATTAGAGAGAAAAAATTATATATAGAATAGAGATGAAAAGAATGATGGTGCCTCTCCCATTCTCGTACTTCTGAAAATTTTTAATCCCCTTTTTCCACCTCGTTCTTCAATCGAGGAATCCAGATCCAAGTATAAGAATCCTTATTTGGGGATGATGATATTTACGATATAAAAATGGTCGGTTTTATAATTAATTTTAATTATTTTCAGAATTTAGAAAATAAAAAGTGTAATAAATATATATTAATTATTTTTATAATTATTATTTACTAGTATAAATAATTAGTTTTAAAAATATTTAATATTTTATTCACAATTTAATAAATATGTGAATAAAATATGATATTAATTATTTAAAAAATAGAATCAGGGAGGGAGTCCAGACATGCATATCCTATTATGGAGCAAGAACCTGACCCTTACATGTTTAGAGAAATTAAACATGAAAATACAGATTTGTAGAAATGGAAATAAACTTTTGAAATAGAAATTTTAGATAGATAAAGACAAAGATTTAGAAAAAAAATAGTAAAAAAAAAAAAGTTAAAAGTTAAAATGAGAAAATTTTGAGAGAAAAAGAGTACAATTTAGAGGAAAATATGTTTAAACAAAAAAAATAAATTAGAAAGAAAAAGAAAAATTATAGTGAGAAAAAAATTTACAGATAAAAAAAATTCAAAAATATACTTTTTAGAAAAATAGATAAATACAAAGAGAAATAAAAGTTGAAAGAAAATTGAATGAGAAAAGAAGATATAATTTTCAAACGAAAAATAGATTAAGAAGAGAAAAAAAAGTTAAAAAAACTAACGAAATTTTAGAGAAATAAAAGCTTGAAAAAATATTAAATTTTTAAACATATAAATGAGGGTAATATGTTGGGGAAAAAAAGGAAAAAATAGACACATCAGAGATGAAAATTTTGGGAAAATAATAATAAATATTTAAAGCATTAAAAGTTTACCGAGAGAAAATTAATTTTTTTAGAGAGATATTTATGAAGAAATAAATTTTAAACCGAGATAAATTTGTTAGAGATAAATATGTCAAAGAAAAAAAATCTTTTTTGTTTTTGAAATTTACATCGAATTTCAATATCGTTTATGAAAATAAAAAAAATACAAAATTGAATTTCTTATAAAAAAAATTTGTTTTTCAAGACCTAAAAATCAAAAACAAAAAACAGAAAATGAAATAGTAATTAAATGAGTCGTTATAATTCCTAATGTTCTTTAATTTATATCACATTCTTAGTATCATCGGTTGGAAAACCTAAAATTACATATAATAAAACTTTGCCACACCTACCAGAAATTTCATATTGTCTATTTAAGGACGTAGATTGGAGTCTATAATCAAATTTGGAACTGGATATGCTCAAGATTTTACAATATAGAAGTTTAACAATGAGGACCAAAACCTAGCTAGTATTTTTGTAAAATTTAACGACCAACACAAAGGATATTAAAAGTATCGTAGCATAAAATGGATGAATGGAAATAGTATAAGAATGAAGATTAACCGGACTTGTATTATTTAGTGGGCACAAAAGTATTAATAAATTGGTGACATCTAGTCAAAACGAATATAACTTAGARATAATTGACATATATTTCAAACTAAAAGATGGTGAGTTCGATCTCCACCCTCACATGTTGTACTAAAGAAAATTGGTGACAGCTTGGTGTCATGAGAGTCGAGATGGATCCAAACAAACGATTGTTTTCTAGAAAACAAAAGATATGTTAAATTGCATGATATTATAATATAAATCAATAGGAGAATTTTATCTCCCTATTTTCCCCTTTTATTTTAACGTTTTTTTAATTATTTTAATGGCATTTTTGGCATTCAATTCTCTCCCTAATGAGTCTCTCCCTAACTTCACTCATTTATCTCTCCAAATTTTCTCAAATTCCAGCACTAATTAACTCTTCCTTCTCTATCCCTCTCTCCCCACCCCTCCCCTCTCTCTCCTTTTTTTTTATTTGATATTTTAATACTTTATTTAAGTTAAAATGAAGAAAAAAAACAAAAAAGTTTTAATAAAATTATTGTCAATTTATTTGTAAAAATTAATGACTTTACCTTTAACTATATAATTAATAATGAGTTATAGTTTTTTAATGGTTAAATAATGTTTAAAAATAAAAGTATAAAAAATATTCAAATAAATAATTAGATGTATTCATCAATTGAAATAACACAAATGTGAAAGTTTGATCATAAAAAAAGTTTTGTCAGTTTTTTTCCTTTAAATCTAAAATTTTGAGGTTGGACTAGTGGTGTTATGAATTAGACATGGGTAGGTGTAAATGGATCCCTAGAAGAAAAATAAGACTAGATGGTTCAATTAAAAATTTTAAGGTTGGATTAGTGGTTGTGATTATACACAAAAGCAAGGTATTAATTATTTGATACATATTATTGTATGACTAAAATAACTATGGTTGGTGGTCAAAACTCAACTTGACACGTGTAAACACATGCTCAGTTCGGTACAATGGTAACATGACGAACAAACCGTCGGAACTCGACATTCGCGACCGAGTTGAGGGGAGGGAATGAACTTAGCCGACCTGAGGATTCTGACCTCAGATCCAACCACCGACCTGGGGGCTCGACAGCCGTAACAGCATGTCGTAACAACCTAACGGTCTTGTCTCCCCCCGCCTGCCTATAAAAGGGACACTCGGCCCACAAACTAGGTATGCAATTCTCTCTGAGAACGACCTAAAACTTCTGAGCTCGTACTGACTTTGGTGTCGGAGTGTTTTGTTCCCTGTGCAAGTTCACTTGTGAGCACTTCAGTATCGTCCACGTCAGCTCTGAAGGGATGTGAATCCTGGAGCGGAAGCGGACTTTCGTTGCTGATTTTCGGGATACAAAATTGAATTTTACAGAGGGAAAATACAGAGGGAATTCAAACCTTTAAAGATCATTTCTTCAGTGAATTCCCCTCGAACACCACCACCGGATCTTACTCGCTATCCTCTTGGGTCTCGGGATCGTGCTTGTGGTAGCACCTTAATCGAAGAGAGGGAGAGGTTGAGAGAGTTTGAGAGAAATCGTTGGAGGTTTTTCTGTTCTGTAACCTTCTGTCTTTCCATTCCCCAACTCTTGAAGAAGAACAAGGGTGACGTGGGGTAACTTCCCACGTCACAAAATCTCCCACTCCCCTACAATTTTGCAGGGGAATTTAATATTAATAATAATAATATTATTATTAATATTAATATTAATATATATATATATAATATAATAATAATTATAATATATATATAATAATTAATATATATATATATATAATTAATTAATCAAATTAATTAATATAATTAATTATTAATCCAATTAATAATTAATAAATATATATATACATAAATAATTAACACTTAATCATTTATTATAAAATTAGAATCATATTCTAAAACATTTCTCTCGTATAACCTATAGTTTTAATGTACATCTTATGCACATTATTTTGAACCTATAGTTTTAATATGAATCTCATTCATATTAATTTTATTTGGATCTCATTCAAATAATATCTCTCATAATATATAGTTTTAATTTACAATTAACTATATATATATATTATAATGTATCAATATACATATAATCCCTTAAGTAATTTGAACAATTCAAATTCTTCCAAAAAATTTGATCCTCGTTTTACCCGTTATGAGCTAGCAAGGGGACCTAATGGACTTACAGATCTGAAGCTCCAACGATGCAAGATTAATCAATCAAACTCATTGACCGAGTTAATCCAGATTCGTTAACTACGGGTCATTCCACTAAAGACCCGCAGTTGCACTCTTCTCACTGCAGAATGTTTTCGTGTCCAT
>NW_019104625.1:113981-126856 GCF_001995035.1 Momordica charantia
ACTCTCGAGAAAATCAAAGACCCGAGTTGACGCTTGCAAGACGAAATCCACTTCGGTGGAGGTGCCGTCGTCCGAACAGATGCAGTCTCAGTTGGCCGACATGCAGGCCAGCCTGGAAGCTGTGACTCAGGCCTCCTGAATGTTGGGGTCCTGCTACCTGAGATCCAGCGCGACCTAAAGAAAGGAAAGGAAAGATGGACGAGCACCCCCAAAAGAAACGAGGTGAGGTGTCGGTCTCGAAACTGGTCCTAGGGGGCAACGACTTGCCAAGACTAGTGGATTACTGACCTGAGCTCTCCCTGCAATCCTCTAAGGTTGACGGGCAAAGCCGGACCCGAGGTCCAAAGCTTGGAGGCCTCGGGAGGGAGCATCCAGAAGAATATGTGGGCAACGTGAGCCTACAGCTACAGTTTGACCAGCTGAGGAGAGAGCTAGTAAGCGAGCTGAAAGGGGACCCGAGGAAAGTTGGGAAGACTACGGAGGATGATGAGCCTGATGAGCCACCATTTGTCCAGGACATCCTCGACGCCCCCGCATCGCAGAAAAGCAGACTTCCAACCTTAGACAAATACGACGGGACGAAAGACCCCATCGACCATGTTGAGACCTACGAGTCCATCATGGACTTCCATGCATACTCGGACGAGATGAAGTGCAGGGTTTCTCTATAACTCTGCAGGGGCCAGCGAGGAAGTGGTTCAGACTACTTGCCCCATATTTGATCTCGAGCTTGAAGCAGCTAAGGAAGGTTTCTTAGCTCAGTTCGCGGCTCACAAGGACGAGAAGCATTCCGACACATATCTCTTCTCAATCCAATAGAAACCCAAGGAACCAATTCTGGACTACATTAAGTGCTTCCTCTCAGAACAAATTAAGGTCGAGAATTGCATCCACTTGTTAGCTTGGTTCGCCTTCTGCAACGATGTGACGCACGAAAGTTGAGCTGGTCACTGGTTGGATAGAGCAGCCAAGTTCATTGAGGCCGAGGACATAATGATGTCCAAGGATGACAAATATTCCAGGAAAGGTTCACCTTCCAAATTCGAGAAGAAGAAGGATGAGAAGAAGAATGGCAATGGAAGAAATGTAGGGGGTACTTTCCGACGACTTGACTATGGTCGCCAAGATGACCAAAAAGCTGACAAGCCCCAAAGGTTTAGTACCTTCACACAGTTTCAGGTTCCACTGTCTGAGATCCTGAACAATATCCAGGATTCGAACTTCGATTTACTTGCAGAGTCGAGAATGATGTAGAAGGATCCTGAGCAGCGTGACAAATCAAAGTATTGTAGGTTCCACCGAGATCATGGCCACTATACCTCACACTGCTTCGACTTGAGGCAGCATACTGAAAGGTTGATACGACAGGGCTACTTCAAGAAGTATATCGACAAATGAGATCGAGAAGAGACCTCTAATCCTTGAAGCAGCAAAAAGGAGTAGAAGTGGGAAAAGTCCAAAACCCCACCTAAAAGTGAGGATCGACCTCCCGTGATCAACACAATTCACGGAGGGCCAAGCGGTGGCCAATCCGGTCACAAGAGGAAAGAGCTGGCTATGGAGGCGGGACATGAAGTTTGCTTGTTTCCCTTACTATGACGCATTAGTCATTGCCCCGCTAATTGATCACATCACCGTGTGCAAGGTCCTTATAGATGGTGGTGCCTTAGCAAATATACCGACCTTGTCCACCTACAAAGCACTTGAATGGGGCCGAGCTCAACTGAAGAAAAGTCCAACTCTAATGGTCAGGTTTTCCAAGAGAGTGTAACCCCGGAGGGCTGCATCGAGCTCCCCATCTCGCTGGGAGAGGGGAAAATCTAGGTCAACTTGGTAGCTGAGTTCGTGATCATCGATGGCAAGTCAACCTACAACGCCATCTTTGGCCACTCGATTCTACATGTTTTGGAGGTCATACCATCGACATATCATGAAATGATGAAGTATCCTACTCCTGAGGGAATTGGAATTGTTCAAGGTGAGTAGAAGACCTCGCGATAGTGTTACGCTGCTGCCATAAAGGGGTCAAACACTTGCGCTGTCAGAGTGAATTAGGAAGAGCTGGCACCAGGTAAGCCTGATCTGAGGAGAGGAATGCCTGCGGAAGAGTTAGAGCTGGTCCCGTTACTCAGTCCTGACAAACAAGTAAGCATCGGAACCATGTTGGGGGCCAAGGATCGGACCAAAGATCGAGATGAGCTAATCAATTTCATGAAGACCAACGCCGACGTGTTTGCCTGGTCGCATGAGGACATGCCAGGTATCGACTCAAAGATTATCGTTCACCGACTTAATATTGACCCCACCCACCGACCTATAAAATAAAAACGTCGCCCTGTAAATAGTGAGAGGAGTGCTGTAATTGTAGAAGAGGTGAACAAGCTATTACGAGCTGAATACATAAGAGAAATTATCTACCCTAATTGGCTTTCTAATGTTGTATTAGTTAAAAAATCAAACGGTAGATGGTGTATGTGTGTAGATATCACCAACTTAAATAAGGCATGCCCTAAAGATAGTTTCCCATTACCGAGAATAGATCAGCTAGTCAACGTTACAGTCGGCCACGAGCTGCTGACCTTCATGGACGCGTATTCGGGCTACAATCAGATTAAGATGTATGAGCCCGATCAACAGCATACGACGTTCATTACCAACTAGGGCACTTATTGCTACAAGGTAATGCCCTTTAGCCTCAAGAATGCGTGCGCGACTTACCAACATATGGTCAACAAGATGTTCGCCAAGCAACTCAGTCGCAATATGCAAGTCTATGTCGACGACATGCTTGTTAAGAGCAAAAAGGTGAGCTAGCTCACACCTTACCAACCTGGAAGAGGCTTTCGAAGTCCTACGATGATATCGCATGAAGCTCAATAAAGCTAAGTGCGCCTTCAGAGTTTCTTCGGGTAAATTCTTAGGTTTCATGGTGAATCAAAGAGGAATCGAGACGAACTCGGAGAAAATCCGAGCTGTGTTGGACATGGAGCCCCCCGCAGAACTTAAAACAATTGCAATGTTTGAACGGAAGAATAGTTGCACTGAATTGATTTGTGTCGCGATCAACCGACAACTGCTTGCCTTTCTTTAAAGTTTTGAAAACCAAAGGGCAGTTCGAATGGACTTTAGAGTGCCAGGTCACGTTCGAGCAACTCAAGAAGTATTTGAGCTCAGCACCTTCGTTGGCAAAACCAGTACAAAGAGATCAGCTCTTCCTTTACCTAGCGGTGTCGGAAAAGGCTGTCAGCTCTACGCTGGTCAAACAAGAAAAGGGGCGTCAGAGTCCCGTCTACTATACGAGCAAGGCTATGACAGATGCCGAGATGAGATATCCGGCTATGAAAAAGCTTGCTCTAGCTTTGGTCATGGCAGCTCGGCAACTGTGACCTTACTTCTAAGCTCATTCTGTTACAGTATTATCAAATTTTCCACTACGTCAGGTCTTCCAGAAGCCAGAGACCTCAGGTAGATTGATGAAGTGGGCACTTGAACTCAGTGAGTATGACATAAAGTTTGAGCGATGCACAACGATTAAGGGCCAGGCGGTTGCAGACTATATAGCCGAGCTGACGCCACCCGCCAGCTCGGAGACAGATGCTCAGAAGTTTGGATGATGTTCGTAGACAACTCCTCAAACGATAAGGGTTGTGGGGCCAGAGGTTTGAGTATGCCCTCCGCTTTAATTTTCGAGCTACAAACAACAAAGCAGAATATGAAGCTCTTCTTGTCGGTCTAAGGGTGGCAAAGAGCCTCTGAGTTAGTCATCTACTCATCTATAGTGATTCACAGCTCGTAGTGAACCAGATCGCCGAAGAATACAAGGCTAAAGACATGAAGATGGAAAAGTACGTGGCAAAGGTCAAGAGTCAGTTGGCCGAGTTTGCGAAGTACGAGATCCATCAAGTCCCCAGGTCAGAAAACACAAACGCAGATGCCTCGACAAAGTTAGCTTCAGCTTATGAAACTGACCTCGCCAAGACGTTCCTAGTTGAGATTCTGAATGAACCCTCGATACTAGAGCCATACCTAATGGACATCGAGATAAGACAACCGAGCTATACGGACCCATTGTGGAATACCTGGGAGGAAAAATACCACAGTGTTGGGTGTGTTGCCCTAAACTCGTAGTTTGTATTTATGTAAAAACAAATGTATATTCAATAAAATTTTATTCAATAAATTTGTTGTTGAATTCATAGCATTGCAATGTCCAAAATCCAATAAACTAAACATCCGAGGTTATTTTAGTGTAACCGGGACAATATATGTACTGGGTATATATTTGATATACTGGGTATATATTTGATATACCCCTGATATACGAGGTATATATTTGATATACTGTGATATACAAGTGGATAATGTCCCGTGAATAACCTAAAGGGTCTATAGTATATGGATAAGGCAGGGTACCTTATCCTAGCAACACTATGGATACGTCCCACTCTGTAAAGGTTACAGACGACTCGATCCAGGTTGTTCGTGTGGCGACATGCGAGTGGGGGTATCCTATACAATGAGTTTGTATAAGACCGGACCACGAAATATCCAATCTTTAGATGTAACACTGTTAACTAATAGATCGGTGTTCCTTAGGATAACCAGGCAACTCATTCTCAATCTTGAGTGAGTTATGGACTCTTGCCCGTGAGGGCTCGTCCTTTGATCTATATGGGTGAGAGTGGCCCAAGTTGCCGACTCAACATTCCTACCATTTTAGGGACGAGACCGAGTGGGGAGCTGGGAACATAACTTCACAAGATGGAATTCACTCCTCTCCGACTTTAGGGGAGTAGATGAGTGTTCCCTTAAATGTTGACTCCGAGACTTGAACAAGGGGCCCCAGCCTCTCATTGGCCCGAGAGGGACTTCCGGTTATTCGTCGGACCATAACCAGGTTGTTCATTAGAGGAACAGTGACATTTAAGGAGTAATATGTAACTCAGGGGTAAAACGGTAATTTGACCCAACTTGAGTTACGAGCACTCGTGAAGGATTGACTCGTCATTAATGGTCGTATATCCATGGACACGAAAACATTCTGCAGTTAGAAGATTGAAACTGCGAGTCTTAAGTGGAGTGACTCGTAGTTAACGAATGTTGATTAACTCGTTCAATGAGTTTGACCGATTCATCTCGTATCGTTGGAGCTTCTGGTCTGTAGGTCCATTAGATCCCCTTGCTAGCTCATAATAGGTAAAACGAGGATCAAGTTTTTGGAAGATTTTGAACTGTTCAAATTTCTTAAGGGATTATATGTATATTGATACATTATAATATATAGTTAATTTTAAATTGAAACTATATATTAGGAGAGAAATTATTTGAATGAGATTCAAATAAAATTAATATGAATAAGATTCATATTAAAACTGTAGGTTAAAAATAATGTGCATAAGATGTACATTAGAACTATAGGTTATACGAGAAAAATACTATAGAATATGATTCTATTTACGTGATAAATAATTAAGTGTTAATTATTTGATATATATATATATGTTAATTAATTATTAATTAGATTAATAATTAATTAATATTTATTAATTAATATGATTAATTAATTAATTATATATTAATTATTATATATATATATATATTATAAATATAATATATATATGTATATTAATTATATATCATTAATATTTATATTAATGTTAAACTCCCCTGCAAAATTGCAGGGGAGTGGGATGTTGGTATGACGTGGGGAGTTACCCCACGTCATTCTTCTTTTTCTTTGTGAAATGGGAAGAAAAAGTGTTCTGCAACTGATACAGAACAAAAAGAAGAAAAGAACTCACAATCTCTCTCAAGTTTTCTCTCAATACTCCTTCTCATTCCAAACCAGGTGCTCCCACAAGCACGGTCTCGAGACCCAAAAGGATAGCGAGGAAGACACGGTGGTGGTGTTCGGGTGGCAACCGTGGAAGAAACGTTCTTCAAAGGTAAAGTTTTCCCCTGTATTTTCATCTCAACACTTAGATTTTGTTTTCTCAAAAATCATCAACGAAGATCCGCTTCCGCTCCGGGATTCACATCCCTTCACACAGAACCAATCTGAAACACGGAATCTCGGACACCAGTCAGCGCACTATGTTTTGAAAAGAAATCAGCTTTACAAACGCAGTCATTCTGCCTTACCACTTCTCAGGTGCCTCGACCCCCAAGAAGCAGACTACGTTATGCGCGAAATTCATGAAGGAGTATGCGGCAACCACTCTGGCGGCAGGTCCATGGCAGCAAAAATAGTAAGGCAAGGATACTATTGGCCGACTTTGAGTCAGGACGCCAAAAACTTTGCCAGTAAATGCGACAAGTGTCAGAGGTTCGTGAACGTACCCAGGCAACCACCAGAGTTGCTTACACCAATCACAAGCCCCTGGCCTTTTGCTTAGTGGGGAATCGACCTCATAGGCCCTTTGCCCATAGCCCGAGGTAAGGCTAAGTATGCGGTGGTGGCAGTAGATTACTTCACCAAATGGGCAGAAGTAGAGTCCTTGTCAACCATCTCGGAGGCAAAGATTACTAGTTTTTTATGGACCAACATTGTGTGCCAATTTGGCATACCCAATACTATCATCACTGATAATGGCAAGCAATTCGACAACGTAAAATTCAAGGATTTTTGGGCCCAGCTTGGTATTAAGCACCTCAGCTCTTTGCCAGCTCACCCGCAAGCAAATGGTTAGGTCGAAGCCAAAAACAAGATCATCAAGCGTGGACTTAAGCTCAAACTGAAAGAACGGAAGGGTAGATGGGCTGACGACCTGCCCCAGGTGCTGTGGTTATATCGAACCACACCTCGAGTTTCAATGAAATCACACTATTTTCGTTAGCGTTTAGCTCAGAGGTTGTCGCTCTAGTTGAAGTCGGTATGTCGTCAGTAGGACTTCAAGACTTTAAAGAAGTAGCAAACGATGAAGCGATTCAGCTTGGCCTAAACGTCCTGGAAGAGAGGTGCAACACCAGCCAGCTTCAGCTTGCTGACTACTAGAATAGTGTAGCTCGATATTACAATTCGCAAGTAAAACCACGGTGGTTTAAAGAGGATGACCTGGTGTTGCGCAAAGTTCAGAGAATAGTAGGAGCTTTCAAGCCAACTTGGGAAGAACCATATCAAGTAAAGGGGGTGGTGCGACCTGAAACCTACATGCTTGCCGACCTGAATGGAAAACTCCTGCCCCATCCTTGGAATGCAGAGCACTTGAAAATCTATTATCAATAGCCCTTCCCCAATAGTAGAACAACTTGTAATGATATTTCTACATTAATAAAAAGCACCACTCATTTGAGCACCTTGGGATTCCCGAGCTGAACATAAATAGGGGCAAGGGTGCAATTCTACTAATTTCTACGACGTGAGTGACATTTTTACTGAGACATGGGCTCTCATCTTGACTAAACGAGGAGCGACCTCACTAAGCTTAGTTAGTTGTTTTGTTTTAGACACTTTAATGAAGTGAGCTAAAGAAAAACGTAAAACGAAACTGAGGCATGCAAAACTCCCACAAGGATAAGTGCTCAACGCCTGACTTCAATTAAATGATAAGGGCAAGGGAAATGTAATAACTACGATTTAGCCAAAGACAAATTATAAATTTTCATTAAGGTCAATGGGTCCAAGGTTAACAAAAATATGAGTCAAAAGCAAAGAAAGTGCGAGCTGGCGCCTAAGCTTGAGGAGGGTCCTATTGGTTCTCTTAGAGCTCGTCTTGGTGATGTCAAGGTCTTTTTCCTCCGAGAAAAGCTCCTTCATGTATTTCTCGATGACATCTTCTGGGGCCTCGAACTTGTTAGGCATAGTAGTCCATTCTTTAACATAGGTCCTCTTTAGCTCGAAGAAGTCTAACTGAGGATGGGAGCTCGTCAGCGCGTTCAGAGCAAATTTCAACCCACTATCCATGAAGTCTTTGGCAAAACTCGCATAAGTTGGAGTAGTTTTTGAATATATCTTCAACGAACTTGCCATCCTTCAGATTGGTCTTCAGTGTGATGAACACCTTTTCCAAGGCTTCCTTCTCAGCTTGCACAGTGTCCAGGTCAGCCTGAAGGGTAAGAGTCTTGGCTTCCAGATCCTTCATCGTGGCTTCATACTTGGCCATCTGATCGGTCATCTCAGCCATTGTGTCCTATGCAGCTTTGAGGTCGACTTTGAGCTTTACATTTCCGTCTCTTCTTGCCTTCGCATCCAAGAGGGTCGTTTTACAAGACTCCTTATCACCTTGCAACAACTCATCGCACCAGTCCAACTCGAGTTTCATCTGGGCAGCGGTCTGGCACACCATCACAAGGGCATGCGAAATAAGGATTTGTCAGGTCAGGTCATTAAATTACAACACAGTTAGGGGATTTTGAGAACTCACGTCGGTCATAGTGTCCATAGCTCACTGAATGTTGCCCGCAGCAGGCATCATGGCGAGGTACTGTCTTTTGGACGCCCTGACCAAGCAACCTTCTGCGACTTGTTGGACGACCGACTTGATTTCGTCGCTCACAATGTTGGTGCCAAAGTGGAACTTGAATTCCTACTTAGCCTCGAGTTGAGCTTTCTTGGTACGGGCCTCGCCCTTATCTAGGGAGACGACCTCGCGACCCCTCTTCTCAGACTTCTCCTTCCTTTCCTTTATCTCCTTCTTGTCCTTTTTCTCCCTCTTCTTGGGAGATGGCTTGACCTTAGTAATGGTGGAGCAGTGCCATCCTCGTCGATCACCATGGTTTTGGGAGCCACCTTCTGAGTTGGTTTCTGAACCGGAGCAACCTTTTAAGGTCTGGCCTGAGTTGAGCTGGATCCGTTCTCACCAGTACGCTTCACATGGTCGAAAATTTGAAGAAGCATCTCGGACACTGCAAGCGAAGTGTTAGGAGGGGAAAAGATATCTAAGCAGTAGAGTTGAGGAAATTACCAGTAGTAGCTGTTGGCTTCGGTATCTGAGAACTCGTCAAAGACCTCGTAAAGACCACACTTGATCAGAGCCACGTTGGTAAGCAGAAGCTTGGCCGTGTGTTTGGTGGCGTCGATCTACTGAATAGCACTCAGGTACGACCTCGTCAAGTCAGTAATCTTGGGCAGAGGCTTCGGGGTCACTGCACGAGAACACAAAAGTAAGGATACATGCCAAGTACATCAGAACGAGCTTCAGGTCGGAGCTCTTACCTAAGTTACCAAATCTACAAGGCACAACATGGAAGGGATCCCCATACTCAACAGTCACCAACCACTCAGCTGTACACGTAAAACCACTGGCCCTTCCAGTCATTTATCGTGGAATGACCTTTCACCACCACCACTATTCCATGTCGGGTACAAAAATAGTGCCTAGACTCTACATTGGGCACACTTTTGAGAAGGTGCGTGCCCAGGATTTGGTCAACAATGAGAAGCTTGGTTGGTGGCTGGCCCTCGCATTCTCGTCGCTCAGTCTCCTTCCATCACAAATAGTAGCAGCCGTATAGTGTGCCCCATCTGTTAAGAGCGAGCTGAGATGGCGCTAGGTTCACCTCATTTAAGAACTCCTGAGTGAAGGCAGGTAAAGAAAGGCGAAAACCGAACTCAAACATCCTCAGGTAAAACCCGACGTACCCAATAGGTGGCTCTTCGAAGGTCTCACCTCGCTTAGGATACCTAATTCCTATGCAGTCTGGGATCTCATATTTAGCCTTAATAAAGTCCAACCAGCCTCTATCGAGCTTAGATTGACAACCAGCACTTCTAACAATTCTCTCTCACCCTTCGGGATAATCGCTGAGTCTAAACTATAATAACTCGACGACGAGCTACTATGCCCATCGCTCCCCGAGCTATGCTTACCACTATCTACTCTAGACATGTTTAAACGACAACGAAAGGAAAGTAAAAAAAACACTAACCTCTAAAGGAGGAGGAGCGATCTACTTCTTAGCTCGGCACGAGAACAAAAGTTTCGAAAGATGTAAGAAGTGAATATCTCATAGGGCATCATATATATAGGAACTAGGAAACCATCTAGACCATCCACGTACACCAAAATGAGCGGTTTAGATTCAACCTCGAAGCATGAAAAATGCATGCACGCGTGAGACCAGTTAGAACGGTTTTCTGTCAGAATTACCAAAGGACTCAACTCAACTCGTACCCCGACAGGTCACTTCGTAAAGCATTTAATTCGATTATCTTACTTTTCTTCTCTTCTTTGCCAAAACTATAGCTCGGTGATGCCAGAGAGGGGGCCAATGTTGGTGGTCAAAAATCAACTCGACACGTGTAAACACATGTCAGTTCGGTACAATGGTAATGTGATGGACAAACCACCGAAACTCGACATTCGCGATCGAGCTGAGGTGAGGGAATGAACTTAACCGACTTGAGGATTCCGATCTCAGATCCGACACCGACCTGGGGACCCGACAACCGTAACTGCATGTCGTAACAACCTAACTGTCTTGTCCCCCCCGCCTGCATATAAAAGGGACACTCGGCCCATAGACTAGGTATGCAATTCTCTCTGAAAACGACCTAAAACTTCTGAGCTCGTACTGACTTGGGCGTTAGAGTGTTTTGTTCCCTATGCAGGTTCACTTGTGAGCACCTCGATCGAGTTCGATCAGAAACCAGCATCAACAACTATTATTGGATCTTTTATTGTATTTGTAGCTATTCACAGTGTGTTAACACATCAAATTGATGTAAAAAAAATCATTTCTAATGGTGACTTAGAAGAGTAAATCTATATGACACAACCTGAAGGCTTTGTTGTTACTAGTCAAAGAAAATATGGTATGCAAGCTTAAAAATCTCTTTATAGCCTCAAACATGTTCTTAAACAATGGTATGAAAATTTTAATACTAGTTGAGTAGATGGTTTAAAAGTGAGTTATTTTAATATATGTGTGTTTACTCTAAATTGTTTGGAGCAAATTATGTGATTATATTCTTATAGGTTGATGACATGCTCATTTTCGTCACAGATTTAGATGTCATTATTGATATTAAGTTACTTTTATTCACGCACTTTGAAATGAAAGATTTAGGAGAGCGTACGGTACTTGGTATTAGAAGAAGAAATAATAAAAATGGATTTCCTTTATGTCAATCACACCACGTTGAGAAGATATTAAAGAAATTGGGTTGTTTTGGTAATGTTCCAGTAAGAACACTTTATGATGCTAGCATGAGTCTTAAGAAAAATAAGGGTGACAGTGTATCTCAAACTGAATATGCAAAAAGTATAGGTAGCTAGTGTTATGTTTATGATGAACTATGCTAGACCTGATATTACATATGATGTGACTAGATTATGAATGTCCATTTTTCTCGTGGGAATGGAGTCTCGTAGGGAGCAGCCTAAACGGGGCGGGGAATCCCAGCTTAAATTCCTCACGTGGTGCGTGGGGATTGGGGAAATTTTTTTTCCATCATCAACCTAAATGTGGACGAAGACGGGGAGTACGTTACTCGTCCCCATTCCTTGTTCCCCTGCTGCCTCACTTTTAGTTAGATAATATATATACATATATATACTAAAACAATTACTTTTTTCCTCTCTCTATATATATTATACTAAAAAAACCGTATTATTTTCTACTCACCCACCCAATATATATATCTAAAAGATTAGACCATGTATATAAAATTATTTTATAATTTGAAGTTAAGCAATTATTTTTAAATTAACTTAGGAAAATATTTAATTGGTAAATAATTTTAAAAAATTAACGGGGAAAATTTCTCCCGGGGAACCCGATTCTTATCAATTCCCTGTGGAGAATCCCCGCCATCGCAAAATTTTGTGGGGAATTTTGCGAGGATGGAGAATAAAGTAGGGGAATAGGGATGGGGATGACTTCCTTGTTCCCATCCCCGCCACACCCATGATGATAGCTAGAGTAGATTGAGTAGATATACACATGATCCTTATAAATACCATTGGACTACTCTTCATTATTTATTAAGGTACCTTAAAGTTACAATGGATTACTGTGTACACTTTAACAAATTTCCTGCTGTGTTAGAAGGTTAGTGTGATGCAATGGGTAACAGACAATTATGAGGTGAGCTCTACTAGTCGATACGTGTTTCCTTTAACTGTAGGAACTATTTCATGGAAATAAGCAAAACGGGCGTGGATAACTCAATCCACCATGAAGTCTGGATTTATAGCTTTCGAGTTAGCAGAGTAAGAGGCTGAATGGTTAAAAAGTTTTCTTGGAGACGTGCCATTGTAGGGGAAATATGTAACGCCCCAAAACTTCCCACACACTTCTAGGTCACGTTAACTACCTAACTGTTTAAACTTAACCCCAACCTCGAGATGTCAACTCCCTGTGCAATAATTATATATAAAATCAAGCTTCACCTCTCATCAAATTGACAATGAATCAATTCTATAGAATATCAATCAACATCATCCGTGGACAACCTCACGAGGCAAATTTATTATTCCAACTAAGGAAAACTCAATGAATGGAAGAAAACTAAAAATAAACACCTATCCCGAAATAAAATAAACAACAAGTGGGAACCTCCCCATTATTCAAATAAGAACAAATAGTTTATCGACCAATACATAGGGTCTTAACCATCCAAAACTTAAGCTAAGCAAAAGTAACTATGCAGCCTATGGTCCTCGCTCGTCATGTCTCCTCTGTCTCATCACCATGGTCGCCAACGAATCCTTCACCTGAAACAATAATTGTAGAGGGGGGGTGAGTATATAAAATATACTCCGTAAGTAGCCCTCATAGCAACACACACACATCATGCTCAACAAAATCATGAAACATTCGTAGTCATGCTCTGCATCACATTGTGCAATCAAACATAGACACATTCTATAAGATTCGGCGACAACCACAACCATGAACAAATTAATTACCAACCTCGAGCCTCCCTAACATCT
>NW_019104625.1:128346-147339 GCF_001995035.1 Momordica charantia
GTCACCGGCCGCCGCTACTGCTGTTTCGAGGAGGCGCTGCCGCTTCCGTCGTCGCCGTTAGGTGTGGTCGTTGGTGAACAAGAAGAAGATGAAGGGTGGGTGACGGCTAGGGCAACAAGGGAGAAAGAGAAGAAGAAGATGAAGTCCTTTTGTTTTCTTTTTCCTCTTTTCCTTTGTTTTAAAACCAAATTAACCCAATAAAGGCCCAACATGACCAAGCCCAAGAGAAAAGACATCCATCCCATCTTAAAACTAGACCCACCACACGGAGCCCGATAATTATAAATCTAATTAGAGTTTAGAGCCCGATAAATATAAATTTAATTAGAGTTTAATTTTAAAATAAAAATCTCCTTATTCGAGACTAACTAACCTGAGAGACTCGGGGCGTTACAAAATATGTACTAATATCTCTGCATTTGTGACTCACAAGCTACTATAGGGGTTGCAAAAAATAATGTGTATAACGGTAAGAGAAGACATATATGCTTGAGACATGGAACTGTGAAACAACCGTTGAAAGTGGAGTTATCTTTTTGAATTATGCGAACTCTAAGATCCTCTCACCAAATGCCTAACAAGGAGAGTAATTCTTAACTCTTCAATATGTATGCGAATAAAACCCTAATTCTTTACATTCATGTTATGATGTATTGTATGAATCAATAGCCCTTTATTTTTTTGCGGTATAGGTATGAACTTGATGAATAACTTCTTCATAACTCAGTTTTTTTTAGTGGTTTATCTATGTTAGGTTTGATGAAACAACTAACGTGATTGTGAAGACGGTGTTTCCTTCTTTGAAAGAGTTAAAGGGTCTCTTTCTAGAGCCTTCACGATAACTCGAAGTTTATGTGCATGGCCATTAATAGCACTTGACTCTATATCGTGGAATCGAAATAAGGATTGAAACATGTTAAGAGTGTCTCAAC
Organism: Momordica charantia; assembly: GCF_001995035.1. Next base: position 129,279 of record NW_019104625.1, read on the forward strand.
CATAACTATCAGAAGTTCAAGAGGTAACTCATTTTCATTAATTAGGTTGGGATTCATTTAAATCGAAACATATTAATGCTTATATCTATTTTCCTTCCTATGCTCAAAAATATTTGTTTTGACTTTTATTTCACTAACTATGTGTGAGGATTGTTTGAAATGACTTATATTTTAGCCTAAATAACCTATAATCATATCCCACATTGGAATATTTACAAGTAGGTGAGGGGTATTTATATCAAAACCTTTTTTGAAGTTTCTAAAAGGTGCTTAGGGTGGTCCTAAAATATCTCCTCATATGCATGTCGCCACTGCCATTTGTTTGATTGGATGGAGGTTCGGGTTTGGGTTCTAGTTCGGGTAACTCGTGCAGATGCAAAAAAGAAAAGAAATAACTTTTTGTTCTTGTTAATATATTTTATTAGGACCAAAAAAGGTAATCAAATGAAATTAATTTTATTACCATTTACATTAATAATGGTTAAAAAAAATCATTGTTTTTTTTTTCCTTCTTCTTATTCCCATTTTTCTATGCTTAAAAAAAATGGACTCTGATCAAAGTTCAATTAATCTTCAAATGAATGCACGTCTTTTAAAAGGGTGTTGTGTTAACTTTGGGGAGCAATCGACTTATACGATTTAGCATCGAGGTTATGTCTAAATTGCTTTCAACGCAGTAAATCTTACCACGACATAGCGTGATACGCGATAACCCAAGCGTATTTGACTACTTGAGCCACAAGCCACTTGAACCCAATCGTATAGATGATTTCAACCTGAAAGGCTAATAGTTTTGCAAAGTGGATATTTCTGGCCCTAAATATTTAAGGATGCACACAAGCTAGTTAAACATTATGATGAATGTCAATAAATGGGAAATATATTAAAGAGATCAGAGATGCCACTGACTTAATTCTTGAAGTGGAATTATTTGACGTTTGGGGATTGGACTTCATAGGACTTTTTCTCCCATCTAATGGCCACATGTTCATACTGCTAATAGTGGATTATGTATTCAAATGGGTTTAGACAATCTCGTGCCCAACTAGTGATGCGAAGGTAGTCACAAAGTTCCTACTCAATAACACATTTACATGATTCGAGACTCTGAAGGCAATTATTTGAAGACTCCAAATTTGTCAATAGAGCAGTAGCTAATCTGTTTGCCAAATACAACATCAAACACAGGGTAGTTATAGCATACCATCCGCAGTCAAATGGACAAGTAGAGATCTCCAACGAAGAAATTAAGAGCATCATGGAGAAATTGGTGAATACGAGTCGAAAAGATTGGGATTTCAAATTGGATGAAGCAGTTTAGGCATATCAAACAGCATTCAAAACACCACTTGGAACTTCACCTTAGTAGTTGGGAAGCCCTGCCATTTACCTTGGGAGCTAGAACACAAAGCCTTTTGGGCTGTGAAAAAGCTGAATCTATACTACGTTGCACCCGACGAGATTAGGAAGCTGCAATTGTTGGAGCTGGAAGAGTTTAGAAAGGATGCCTGTGAAAATGCCAAGATCAATAAAGAAAATACAAATAAATTGCATGATGCCCGCACCCAGCCAAGGAATTTTGAGATTGGTCAACACGTCCTCCCGTATAATTCACATATGAAATTATTTCCTGGGAAGATGAAATCGAAATGGTCCGACCCATTTAAAGTGGTCCAGGTTTATCCACATAGAGCGGTTAAAAGTTAAAAGATGTTGATTAGGAATGAGAATTTACGGTTAATGGACAATAGTTGAAGCATATCTGGGTGAAAAATTGTGAGGAATGCTGAAGCTCACCAATTGGCCAACAAGTAGCTGTGCAAGGGAAGAATAACGAAGCTGGACGTCAATTCATTATTTTGCAATAGCTCCATCTTTATTTTTTTTATTTATGACTTTCACTTGTTTAAATTTTCAATTGCATTGTCTTTAAGCCAATTGCATTTTCTTTAAGCCAATCTCTTCTGAAAAGTTTCCTGCAATTCCGTAGTAGTGCAGTTATGAATAAACTGGAGTACACTCCTACCACGCTCTCAAATGAGCTGCAGACCTACCAGTCACTTATGAAAAATAAGGAACATGAGGGGGAGGCAAAAGTTGCAACCTCCAAAAGGTTCCAACGAGGTTCGCCCTCTGGAACCAAATTTCCACCCTCTTCTTCTGAAGTAAGACTCTCAGGAAGAAGAAAGCTGCTGGTAAGGGGCTAAAATCTGACCCTGCTGCTGCCACTACCAAGAAAGGCAAGGTCAAGGTTGCAGACAAGGGAAAATGTTTCCACTGCAATGTAGACAGGCATTGGAAGCACAATTGCCCAAAATACCTGGTCGAAAAGAAGAAAGTCAACGAAGGTAGATATGATTTACTTATTTTGGAAACATGTTTAGTGGAGAACGATGACTCCACCTGATATTAGATTCAGGAGCCACTAATCACGTTTGTTCTTCGTTTCATGGAATTAGTTCCTTGAGGCAGCTTGAAGCTGGAGAGATGAGACTCAAGGTCAGAACGGGAGAGATCGTCTCAGCTGTTGTGGTAAGGGAGCTCAAGTTGTTTACAAGCAAGAATTTGTATATATTATTAGATAATGTGTACGTAATTCCAAAAATCAAAAGGAATTTAATTTTAATTTCTTGTTTGTTATAACATTTGTATTCCGTTTCTTTTAATTCAATGAAGCATTCATTTCTAGAAATGGTATGAATATTAGTTCTGCTAAACTTGAAAACAACTTGTATGTGCTAAGACCAATCATTACTACAACAATTTTAAATACTGAGTTGTTTAGAAATGCTAAAACTCAAACAAAAGGGCAAAAAGTTTCTCCTAAAGAAAATACCCATCTTTCGCACTTAAGATTGGGTCACATTAATCTCAACAGGATTGAGAGATTGGTTAAGAGTGGCCTTCTAAACGAGTTAGAAGACGACTCTTTACCACCATGTGAATCTTGTCTTGAAGACAAGATTACTAAAAGACCTTTTACTAGAAAATGTTACAGAGCCATAGATCTCTTAGAACTTATACATTCGGACCTTTGTGGTCCAATCAAAAGCTCGATGAGGGTATGAATATTTCATCTCTTTTATAGATGATTATTCAAGATATGGTTACCTATACCTAATGCAACACAAATCTAAAGCCCTTTGAAAAGTTCAAGGAGTACAAGACCGAAGTTGAAAATCAATTAGGTAAAACCATTAAAACACTTCGATCCGATCGGGGTGGAGAGTATATGGACTTGAGATTCCAAAACTATATGATATAACATGAAATCACGTCCCAACTCTCAGTCCCTAGTACACCTTAAGAGAACGGTGTATCAGAAAGGAGAAACAGAACCCTGTTAGACATGGTTTGATCAATGATGAGCGATGCTTAATTGCCTAACTCATTTTAAAGTTACGTAGTGGAGACTGCAGTTTACATTTTGGATGTAGTTCCATCGAAGAGTTTTTCTAAAACACCCTTTGAACTATGGAAGAATCGTAAAGCTAATTTACGTCATTTCTGTATTTAGGGATGTCCGACACACGTGCTCGTGACTAACCCAAAAATATTGGAGTCTCGTTCAAAAGTATGCCTATTCGTAGGTTACCTTAAACAGACGACAGGTGGTATCTTCTTCGATTCTCAAGAAAACAGGATGTTTGTAACAACAAACGCCACTTTCTTGGAAGAAGGCCACGTTTGAGATCATAAACCACGAGGTAAGGTAGTGATGAACAAGATTTCGAAAAGGCTACAAACACGTCAACAAGAGTTGTTGATCAAGCTAACACTTCAACAAGAGTTGTTGATGAAGCCAGCACATCATGTTAGCCACATCCACCTTAAGAATCGAAGGTGCCTCGACGTAGTGGGAGGATTATGTCACAACCTGACCGTTACGTGGGTTTAACTAAAACCCAAGTTGTCATATCTGATAACGGTGTCGAGGATCCATTGACTTATAAATAGGTTATGAAAGATGTGGACAAGGACAAATGTGTCAAAGCCATGGACCTTGGAAATGGAGTCTACGTACTTCAATTCTGTTTGGGAACTTGTAGACCAACTTGACGTGGAAAGACCCATAGGGTGCAAATGGATCTATAAGAGAAAACGAGAAGCCGAAGGGAAGGTACAGACTTACAAGGCTAGGCTTGTGGTGAAAGGCTACACACAAAGGGAAGAGGTGGACTATGAAGAAACCTTCTCTCCTGTAGCTATGTTCAAGTCCATAAGAATACTCTTGTCCATTGCCACATATTATGACTATGAGATTTGGCAAATGGATGTTAAGACTACTTTTTTGAATGGAATCTTGAAGAAAGTATTAATATGTCTTAACCCGAATGGTTTATAGCTCAAGGTCAAGAGCAAAAGGTTTGCAAGCTTAAACGGTCCATATATGGATTGAAACAAGCATCTCGATGTTGGAACATAAGGTTTCATACTGCAATCAAATCTAATGGTTTGGACCAAAATGTTGATGAGCCTTGTGTATACAAGAAGATCGTCAATAATACTGTAGCGTGCTTAGTAGTTTGTATGTGGATGATATCCTACTCATTGGGAATGATGTAGGATACCTTACTGACATAAAGAACTGCTTGACTACTGAGTTCCAAATGGAGGATTTGATAAAACCTCAGTATGTTCTTGGCATCCAAATTCGAAGGGTCACAAGAACAAAACGTTAGTCCTGTCTCAAGGAACTTATATCGACAAAATGCTTGTTTGATATTCGATGCAGAATTCCAAGAAGGGCTTATTGCGTTTCAGGTATGGAATTCATCTGTCTAAGGAACAATGTCCTACGACACCTCAAGAAGTTGAGGATATGAGAAGCATACCCTATGCTTCAGCAGTGGGCAGCCTGATATACGCTATGTTGTGTATTAGGCCTGAGATTTGTTATGCAGTAGAGATGGTCAGTAGGTATCAATCCAACCCAGGATATGATCACTAGACTGCTGTTAAGGGAATCCTTAAGTATCTCAGGAGAACGAGGGGCTACAAGCTCATATATGGCTCTAAGGAATTGATTCTTAAAAGATACATTGACTCTGACTTCCAAACAGACAATGATTCAAGGAAATCCACGTCAGGGTCAGTATTCACTCTTAACGAAGGAACAGTAGTTTGGCGAAGCATCAAACAAGGATGCATCTCAGACTCTACCATGGAGGCTGAGTACGTTGTAACTTGTAAAAAAGCAAAAGAAACGGTGGCTTAGGAAGTTCTTAACCGATTTGGAAGTCGTTTCAAACATGAACTTGTCCATCACACTTTATTGTAATAACAGTGGTGCTGTGTCAAATTCTAAAGAACCTCGAAGCCACCAAAGAGACAAGCACATCAAAAGGAAGTACCACCTTATACTAGAGATACTGCAATGAGGAAATGTGATCGTCACAAAGATCGCTTCGGAGCACAACATTGTTCATCCTTTTACGAAGGCACTCACGGCTAAAGTGTTTTATGGTAATCTAGAAAGTCTAGGTCTATGAGCGTTGTACGATTAGTCTAGGACAAGTGGGAGAAATGTAATGGGTATGTGTATGCCCTAGTCTATTGTATTTGTCCCTTTGCTTTATGATTATGTACATCCCACTAGAGTTTAGTTTAAGTGGGAGTTTGTTGGGTGTGTTACCCTAAACTCGTAGTTTGTATTTATGTAAAAAAAATTGTATTCAATTAAGTTATGTTTACTTATTCAATCAAATTGTTGTTCAATTTATAACATTGCATTGTCCAAATCCAATAAACTAAACATCCAAGGTTATCATCATGTAACCGAGACAGTATATGGGTATATATTTGATATACTCTCGATATACATGTGGATAATGTCTCAGGAATAACCTAAAGGGTCTATAGTATATGGATAAGGTTGGGTAACTTATCCTTGACACACAATGGATACGGCCCGCTTTGTAAATGTGATAAATGACCCGATCCAGGTCGTTCGTGTGGAGACATGCGAGTTGGGGTATCCTATACAATAAGTTTGTATAAGACTGGACCACGAAATAGTCTATCTTTAGATGTAACACTGTTGACTAACAGATTGCTATTTGATATATTGACCCAACAACTCATTCTCAATCTTGACTGAGTTATGGACTCCTACCCACGAGGGCTAGTTCTTTGATCTGTATGGGTGAGAGTGACCCAAGACGCCGACTCAACATTCCTACCATTTTAGGAATGAGATCGAGTGCGGAATTGGGAACATAACTTTACAAGATGAAATTCACTCCTCCCGACTCTAAGGGAGTAGATGAGTGTTGCCTTTAGTGCTGACTCCAGGACTTGAACAAGGGGCTCCACCCACTTACTGACCCGATAGGGACTTCCGGTTATTGGTCAGACCATAACCGGGTTGTTCATTAAAGGATCAACGGTACTTAAGGTATAAGATGTAACACAAGGGGTAAAATGGTAATTTTACCCATTTGTGGTTACGAACACTCGTGAAGGATTGACTTGCCGTTAATTATCGATATTCGTGGACACAGTAATATTCTATAATGAGAAGAGTGAAACTGCGGGTTTTTAGTGGAGTAACTCGTAATTAATGTATGTTGATTAAGGTGGTTAATAAGTTTAACCAATTAATCTCGTAACGTTAGAGCTTATGATCTATAGGTCCATTAAGTCCTCTTACTAGCTCATAAAGGGTAATTAAGAACATTAAGTTTCGGAAGGAATTTGAATTGTTCAAATTTAATTAAATGAAATTTGAGTTGATTGTGTATGACACAATTTAATGTATGATGATACATTATAATACTATATATTATGAGAGAATAATGTGAATACAATTAATATTAAAACTATAGGTTAAAATTTTATGTGAATTAGATTCGTATTAAATACTATAGGTTATAGGTTATAAGGGACATGTATATTTGAATATGATTCAAATATTAATTGATTTAATTAGATGTGATTTAATTAAATTATGTTTTAATTAATTAATTAAGATTTAATTAATTATTAAATTTATTTATTAAACTAAATATAATTAGATTAATTAATCTAATTAATTAATCAAACTCACCACATCCCAGCATTTTTGGTGGGAAGCGGTGAGGTGGAGAGGGGGAGTTCTGTCTTCCCTCATTTCTTTAAAATATAGAAATTTTCTATGTGTTTTGGTTGTTGTTTTTCCGTGTAAAACAAGTTTCTCTCCATCTAACAATCACACACACTCAATTCCCTAAGGTTTTCTTTGCCAAGAGATAGGATTCCACAATCCGGTTCTTATTCTTAAAGAGAATAGCAAGGTAACTTCGTGGTCGTGTCTAACCTTTGGTTCGTGAATAATTTTTCGTGTTGTCACGTATATCATACTCAAGGGAGAGAATCCGTTCACAATCTACAAAAGTAAGTTTTCTACCTCCCAAGAGGCTTAACCTCTAATTTAAAATAGAAACGGTTCTGTTTTTAAATCGTTAATATGTAGTTTCTAAATCGAGTCGAATCACAAGCAATCAACTGCTTCCTCTGGAGATTTGATCCCTTCATTATGTTCTTAGTTTTTTCCTTAATTTCATTTTATGTTAATGTTGTATAAACATACTTATTATAGGTTATAACATATATATTGTGTGTACTTTTGAAATCAACTATTATTAGTGATCTCATGAACATAGTGTACATGCCTCTTTATACTAAGTTATAACATGCATATCATGTATTATTATAAAATATATACAATAATTTTCTTGTTTGGTGGACAATATATACAATAATTTGTTATATGAATATGTAAATATTTTAATTTTAGTTTATCTATATATATATGTGTGTGTTTCTTATTATGCCAATCAATTATGTTCTTGTTTTTCCATTAATTTAATTTTATGTTTATGTTGTATACACATACTTATTATAGGTTATTGTAGGATCGATATGGCAACACTAAAAGGGGTGAATAGAGTTGCGTACGAACTTTTAATTTTTTTTTTAAATTAAGAATAACAAAAATCAAACGAAATTTAAATGCACAAATTAAAGAGTAGAGGGAAAGATGACACTAGAAATTTTTATAGTAGTTCAGAAATCCCTACTCCACTCCCCACGACTCCTTCTTGGGTGTTTTACTGCGTCAGCTCTCTTATGGATGAGAACCAAACTGATCGACCCTCTTTTTTTGTCCCAGGCTAAAGAGAAACTCATGATCCTTTTTACTAATTCAGGATCCAACCAATTATGTTTTCTCACAACCCAAAGTGTACCCACACCTTAACACAAAACCTAAAATGTGAAATGAGAAATATAAATAAAATACCTCATTAAGGTATTTGCAAACTTCATACTATAACAATAGCTAAAACACTACACTCTAATGTATCTATAAAAAAAAAAAATGGACGACTTTTTTTTTGGAGAATGAAAACTTGAGAGCAAAATAATTTGAAGGGAGAAAGATGTTTTCTTTTATAATTAAAGTGTGTAAATGAGGATGACTTTGGTGGTTTAAATAGAATTTTGTGGATGAAATTTGGCTGTTAGATTTAGGGCAACAAATGATGAACAGTGTAGATTTATGTGATTGATAAAGTAAAATAATAAAAGAAATTTATGGAGATTTAGAAACTATGGAAATTGGGAGTGATTGAGGAGATTGAGAGAAATTTGTGGAAATTGATTTGTAGACATTGGAAGTGCCATGTCGTTTTACATTTGTTCGATTGTTGGATGTCACGTCAGCATAAGTATGTCATCTTGATGCCACATGTCAACTTTTGAGTGGTCCACTTGTCCATGTTACCCGCCATGCATAATTTTTCTCCTGACTTGTTTTGACCTTAACTTCTTCGTTTGAACTCCGACTTAAGTGATTCAAAAAGCGTTGATTTTGTATTTTCAAGCTCTATGTTGTGGGCACTTTGAAACACTAAAACCATCAGTAAATAAAGTTTGTTATCATCTAAACATTTGGTGTGATTGAAGCTTGTAAAGTTAATAGTTATAACATATATACTCTGTGTACTTTTGAAATTAACTATTATTAGGGATATAATGAATATACTGCATATACCTATTTATATGCTAGGTTATAACTTACAACCGTAGAGGTAGCCACATATTTGGTCGGATTCGTGGGTGTTGCATCATCGCCTACTCTCGTCGGAGGAGGGATGAAGAGGACAGTAAGTTTTAGTGGGAGAGAAAGAGAGAGATTATGGTTTGATGGAATGAAGGAGAGGAAGAGGGAGGGAGATGTGATTTTTTAGAGAGAAAGAGATTTGAAGTTGAAAAATCCTCAAATTCATGATTTTTCCATATTTGAATTTTTCTTAATTGTTTATTAAATATATATTTAAGAGGGCAAATTTGTAAAATTTTAGAATGGTTTCATCCCATATGGCCCATTTTAAAACAAAATTGTAAAATCTTAAACATGAATCTATTTATTTAAATTGAATCTCCATGTAACCTAACAGTGTACTTAACCCAAATTAAAATTGAGTAGTGTGGTAGCCATCTATAACCCGTGGAATTCGAATCCAAATCCTAATTTACAAAGAGAAAATATTTTAAATCTGGATTCTTCTTTCTCTGTTTATATTTGTATCATATTAATAATATATTTTTAAGTTTTGATAAGCCTTTCGATTAAATAATTTAATTATCTTCTTTAAAAAAATCATGTCAATTAGACTTTTTTCTTTCTTTAAGGAAAGAGTTTGGAATCTTTTCAATCTTTTATAAACAAATATTTATAGTCATTTGATTTTTACTCTTTTCTTTTAAGTGGATTTGTGTAGATATTTCAATTATGTCGGACAATCATTTACTTGTCCTATTATATCAAATCAAGTGACATTTATCTCATAAACATGTCATATCTTGATGTTTCATTCACAACAATTTTAGCAACATGAATTGTATAATAGTATTTTTTTTCAAAGTTAAGGAGTTATAGTTGTTGATGCAGAAATTTGGCCTCTTGGGATTCCGCCAAATTCACACCAATCGAATAAAAGAGATCGACGAGACCTACAAAACAGAATAGCATTAAAGACCGATGTGGCTCTTGTCATACAGGCTCCGATGCTTAAGTAAAAATCAGAGTAGTTGAGTATAAAATGTAGAGTGTTGTGAGCATACCTTTAGGGTTTGGCTCACTTCTCTATTTATAGGAGTTGAATCCTGATCCCTTTAGGATTGTGGAATTCGAATTCAGATACATCTAGGAAATCTGGTTATCTGAATGTGGGGAGAATCTTGAGACAATGAGGATATCTTCTCCTTTTTGAATATAGGATATCTTCTCATGAATAATAAGATATCTTCCATTTTGAATTCCTTAAATAAAGGAAACTTGAATTGTAGAAAATTTGGATTTTCTCATCCATAACAATAGCCCCCACTCTCAAAGTTTAAGATTGTCGAAGTTCTGATTTGAGAGTATTTTGTCGTTTCATGGGTTGACTATTTTTGTGGAATAACCTCTTTTTGCTCGATGTTGATTGTCATCTAATTAGGCTACTTTCCTAGCCCTCAATTCTATTTTGTTGTAGTTCGCTACCATCAAGTCTCTTAGCATTGAGAGTACTTGTCGTTGTCAGTTGTCGCTTTTTATGGGTTGACTGTCATAGCCCCCATACCCTTTTATCGTAGTTGGATGTAGTCAAGTCTCTTGGTTTACTCTTGGGCTTCCAACCTACTTGGCTTTTGTCAATGGTTTAAGTCCAGTCGATACCCTTTTGTTGTTGTCAGTTGTCGTTTTATGGGATGGTTGTTTTGCCCCATTCTATTTTGTTGTAGTTGGCTGGAATCAAATCTCTTAGGCACTGCTATACGGTTAGTTTTTACCGTTAGGTTTTGGCCTTGGGATTTAACTTCTCAGTAGGGCCCGTAGTACTTCTTTGGATTTCTAACCTATTTGACTTCTGCCCATGGTTCTATACCTCAGGATTCACTCTTGGGTTTCTAACCTATTTGGCTTTTTCCAATGGTTTTATACCCTGAGTCTAGTCGGCCTTGGGTTTCTAACCTTTTGGCTTTTGCCGGTTTTTTACCCTAAGTTAATCAACACCCCTGGGTTTTTAACCTATTTTGGTTTTTACCAAATGGTTTTCTACCATTGGATTTCATTAATTGGTTAGGCTTGCCTGCTTTTTGTTTTAACCTTGTTAGGCCTGTACGCATGCCTTTTTCAGCACCTTGGAATTTTTTCCCCTAGTTTCAATGATTGGCTTTTAGCTTATCGGCCTGATTCTAGGTCTGTCCCTATTCGAGTTCCTTGACCAGCTATTGATTTACTTACCCATGCCCACACTTGAGGGATTTTCATTTTGAGTAAAAGATAAACGCTCAAGTAGTAAAGATGTAATCATATTTTAAATGTCAAAAGTCTTATTCATAATATATAAAGAGATAATTGCTCAAGTAATAAGTAATTAATTAAATTTCATATGCTAAGAGCTTTTTTAAATCATAAACGGTAAGTATCTTTGGAAACATAATATCAACATGCAGTTACCCAAAAATCAGTCCTAAATTATGCGATCTACTAAATATGCGGTTACCAAAAAATTAAACCTAAACTCTCGTAATCATAAACAACTAGAATTACACAGCAAACTTGCCATCGTCTGAAGTAGAAACTCCGTATGTTAATCAGTTACTTTTTCGTTTCTGAGATTTGTTGAATCGTTTATCCCAGAGTCTGTTTTGGAATCCGTCGATTTATCTCATCTAGGATCTGTCCTGGAATTTGTTGATTCGTTCATTTTGGGTCATGTCTCAGAATTTTGATTTGTTTTTTCTTCTCAGCTATCTCAGGTAGGGAAAGCCCCCGAGTCGTATGGCATTCGTCGTTAGAAAGTTTTAGTCTACCTCCATAAAACATGTCGATTCGTTTCTCCCGAGATCTCCTTGGATCTAAGCAGTTTTCGGTCAATTCGTCGTCAATCGTCTTGACTTTTAGATCTTAGTTGTTCCCATAGATGGCGCCAATTGTTGATGCATAAATTTAGCCTCTTGGGATTCTGCCAAATTCACAACAATCTTCAAGAATAAAAGGGATCAACGAAACCTGAAAACATAATAGCATTAAAGATCGGTGTGGCTCTTGCCACACAGGCTCAGATGCTTAAGTCATAATCGGAGTAGTTGAGTATAAAATGTAGAGTGTTGTGAGCATACTTTTAGGGTTTGGCTCACTTCCCTATTTATAGGAGTTGAATCCTGATCCCTTTAGGATTGTGGAATTCGAATTCAGATACATCTAGGAAATCTGGTTATCTAAATGTGGGGAGAATCATGAGACAATGAGGATATCTTCTCCTTTTTTAGTATAGGATATCTTCTCCTTTTTAATATAGGATATCTTCTCCTGAAATGAAAAAATAAATAGGAAGTTACTTGTATTGAGCCAACAACAAACAGGAGTGTTGGAAATGGTCTCAATTTATGTATAATCTTCCAATGGGAATTAACATGCACATAGTTCCTGTTATTCAATTTTGTTTATATTGTGGTGATATTTGTCATTCAATGGAATATTGTCCATCTAATCCTTCGTCTTTTTATTATCTAGATCCACCTGGAAACCAGCAAGAATTCAGCTCTTATTCAACTCCATACAACCAAGATTTGAGGGATCATTCAAATTTCTATTGGGGAGAGCATCAAGCTGAGAGTATCCATCCATACGAGCATGCATTTCCATCAGAATTCCTAACACAACCTCACCAGAAATGTGAACAACCACGGATGCCAGAGCAAATGCAATCATTCATTTCTAGCCTTGAAGAGACAATGATAAATTTTATGGCAAGAACTGATGAAGCGTTATGTAGGCTGCAGAGCCAAATTAAGCAAGTGGCCGATGAGATGAGGAATAGTCTACTAGAAGCATTGCCTACCAATATGGCAGAGCAAGGTAAGGCAATCAATGTATGGAGCAAGCTTGAAGATGACGAACTTGAGCTCCCAATAGACAATGATGATCCACTAACCCTTGAAGTGATAAACAAGGTATGGAAGAATAAGGAAGTTGAACCCAAGAAACTGATAGAGGTAATGGAGTATGAGGTTACAATGGACCTAAACCCATCACCTCTAAATATTGGACGGCTTTTCCCTTTCCCTCGATGCTCTTTAGAGATAACTCAATACATAAACAAGGAAGAGTTGACCAAACCTGTAAATGATCAAGTAAATGAAGAAATATGAGAAGATGAGATAGGTTCAGATGAAGGGTTCTATGTTAAAGTTTCACCCCAAATTCCAATTTTCAAAAATCAATGCATACAAGTAAGTCATCTACCCCTCGAGTTAGACCTTAAAGCATATTATGCTCTGAAAGAGCGAAACTGTGACATGGTAGTAGCAGAAGAGAGATCAAATGAGCTTGAGGAAATTAGTGAAAGTTGAAAGTCTCCAACGTTCTTGAAAGTAAATCAATAGGAGGGAAGTTTTGTACATTAGTGTCATGTTTATTTACTTTCCAGTTTTTTATTATGTCCTTAACGTTTTAATAATTTCATTTTCTTAGTACAGGATTGGAGTTCTCAAGAAAATAAGCAAGGCGTAAGGCAAAGAGCAGTGAGCATTATTCCATAAGAAGGAACAAAACAAGACTTAAATATGGAATGCCTAGAAAAAGTGCCACTTGGTGGCCCTTTTTTTTTGTTTTACTCATTGGATTAATCGAGGGAGTTTTCTAACCCTTGTTTCGTTGTTGATATAATGTTGTTTGTTCATGTGTGCTTAGTCATGATATTTTCTAGGTAGAAATATTTGCATAAGCTAGACAGCATGCTGAGATGTTTTGTGGATAACATATATCATGTTTAGTCTTACAAGTTAGGGTCATATAAGCATTAAAATTCTATGGACCCAAGGCTTCTTATCATAATTCATGCCTTGTTTGCTGCTGCTAAAACTACTGTCTATTTGTTTAGTATGCCTAATCATAAAAAAAAATATAGTGAAAACAGTCCATCAGTCGTGTTGAGGGCGTTTTCGTGTAGAATATTTTTTGTCTTCTTTTTACGAAATTTTTACATTTTCTTTAAGGCTTTATTGTGTAGATTCCAACTCTAATTTTTGTTTTTGCATTCAAATTTTGCAGGATCAAGATCCGACCCTTGTCAAAATTGCATTAGGCGCGATTTAAGAGAAAAAATTCGATTTTTGAGTTATGGATTAGGGCTTTCGTGGGCTTTATGTGGGTTATGTTTAAATGAGCTTTTGGTTGTTTTTTAATCAAAAGGAGGCCCAATTTTAAACTCAATTATGTTTTTAATATGTTTTAAAACATAAAACAAAAGGCCCTAGAATTTAAAAACACTCCATTCACTATTTTTCACGAAGATTTTCTCACTTGTTTTCAAATCTTCTCTCAAGAAATCTCAAAGAATCTCAAAGTCTCTCTCATCTCTCTCTTTTTCGGCACATTTAGGGTTTATTAGAGGGATTTTCGTTGTTGATCGTGAAGCAAGACCAAGAACCATGGAAAGTTCATCTTCCTCCAAACCATACGACAAAGAGAAGGAGAAGAAGAGAGTGTTGTTGCCTCCACCAACTAAACCGAGTATGATTCCTCTTGAACCTCCTAGGATTTCTCATGAAAAATTAGTTTTTGATTCTAGGGAACAAAGAAGAAAATATGAGGAAGCTATAAGAATGAACCCTAGGAGAAATCTATCCATAGGTCAACAAATTCTGAAAAAAATAATATGGAATCTAATGATGCTAGGGTTAATAAAGAAGATCCTAGTGAGAAGAAATTAGGAGGTGTTAGTAATGTCTATCTTCAAAAAAAATCAATCTCTAGAGGAAAAAGGTGCTGCTTTAGATGAGGAAATAGATAGACTTCAAGAGAGAGCAGAGATGTTCAGTAAAAATAACGAAATTAGGAATAAAGAGAATGAGAGGGTTTATGCGAAAATTGAGGAACTAAACATAAAATGGCAATAATTCTTGGAAAACTCAAAGAAAGTGAGTGAGGAGATTCAACTTGAGTTAAATAGCATGAGTATACGTCATAGGATGAATCTTTCTCAAGATAACCCCGTTTCCGAGTCTTTATAACTGTTTATCCCTCCCCCTCTTTCCACTACTGTTGCTGTGCATGTTGAAGGTCAAGAACAGGTTAGTGGGGATTTAGAATATGACACGGAGCCCTTGGAGCATTCAGATTCGGCCACGGTCGAAATTCAGAGCCAAATTGCGCCTAGCGCAATTTTGGATGAGACTCCACCAGCCACTCTACAAGGTATTTTGTCTCCATCTTTTCCAGATCCTATCTTGACTAAAAAACCCCTAGTTTTTTATGATTCAGAATAGGAAAGGACAACATCGAAAATTGCCAAAATTTTGGTGGCGTTGAATAAAGCAAGGGTAGAAAATCTATTGGAGGATGATGGAAATAGTGGGGCAGCACAAGGATAATTGAATGTTGATGGAGAGGATGAAGATCTTGGAGAATTACCCCAAGAAGTGCATGGAGATGAGTTTGAAGAGGAAGAAGAAAATGACGATATCTCTCAATATGAAGTAAGAGTACGAACTCCAGTGTACAAATCTCAGCAAGATGATGAGGAGCCCCTTACACAAGAGCAAGAAGGAATATCCGGTCCTATGGATGTCCCTAGTGAGGCCATGGAGGAATCATCTTCCTGTTCTTGACAAGGTAAGAGCCCTTCTTTGTTGAGTTTGAATGTTTTTTACCCAAATTTTTTGTAGCTACTGCAAAGACTTCAAATGAGGAGGTGAGCTTGGCCGAAGTGGTGAAGAAAACACAAAAGAAGAAAAAAGTGGCAGAAATTGCGCTAGCGCAATTTCTAGGCATAGGACCCAAGCCGCTGTAGCACGTTTGGCTGCCCAAAATGAAGTCGATGCTGGTCCATCTAAAAAAGCCAAGATTGCTAGGGTGCAAAAAGGGGCAGAAGAGCCACTTGAGGAGGCCAATGAAGAGGAGCCCGACTCTACCGAATAAACACCATCAAGAGTAAAAAGGGTGAGATTGGAGGTGCGAAGGTCCAACTTCACAGCACGTGATATCCTCCTTGAGAGGGGATTTGATGAAGCACAAGAGCCCGTGCCGGAATATGTTAGGAGGAGGCATGTGGAGAATGGTTGGAAGTCATTGTTTGCCCCAACTACATGTGTATTGGAGGCCTTGGTGAAGGAGTTTTATGTTGCCCTCAATCCCAACCGAGGGTATGTAGTGAGAGTACGGGGTAAAGTGGTAAAATTCTCGCCTTCCATTATTAATACTCACTATGGTTTGTTGGACGTCCTTAATGTCATAGGTAATGAAATTTTGGTGCATCCATTGGACGAGCAAGTGGAGGAGGCGCATAGACTTATTTGTAGACCACATAAGACATAGACCGTCTATACCACGGGGAAGCTTTCCTTAAAGTCCCTTGACATTAATTAGCAAGTGACAGTTTGGATGTATGTGGTGAAGAACTGGTTGATACCCACTTCTCACGATTCCTCCATTAAGCGCAACAGGGCGATGATGATGTACATCCTCATGAAGGGCATTGAGTTCAACTTTGGGGAGCTCATAAGGAACGAGATTCGGAGTTACTCTGAGAAAATGGTAGGTCCTCTTGTTTTTCCTGGACTAATAACTAAGTTATGCTTGCGGATGGGAGGCCGATGATGCAAATGTAGTGACTCCCAAAAAGCCGACCACATCTTTAAGAAAAGTTCGGGGGTATTCCATTGTTTGAGAGGAAGATTCTCCCATTACCGCTGCAGACCTGTGGGGTGGTGACTAGGGAGCAATATGATGAGCTTAGGCATAAGTACGAGTTTCTTTTGGTTACTCAACATGTCACATGTGAGTTCCTCAAGAAGATATACAGTGATGAAGCACCTTCTTTCCCCGATGAGCTTGGGGCTGATTTACGATCCTCTTCTCGTTTTCCTACCGATTCCATCGACCATGAGTCTTCCGATGATGAATAGGGGAGTATCTCCCTCTTTTTGTTTTGATATATGCATCTTGATTTTGTATGTTAGATTTTTTAGTTTAGTCTGCATGTTAGGTTATGTAGGTTGTTTTTGTTCTTTGAGTTTGCATGATAGGTTGTTTAAGCTTAGTTTTTGAGTTGTAGGTTAGTTGTTGGGATGTTGTGCTGTTAGGAATGCATATAAGTTGTGTTTTTGCATATGTTTAAAGTTCAAGCTTGCATGATTCCTTGTTCTAGCAACTAGCTTGTCCTTAGCTTCTTCAATGCATCTTTTCTAACTTCTCAACATGTTCATCTTTTTAATGAAATGCTTTCCTTTGTTCTTTGTTTTTGTATCATGTCGATGAGGATTCTTAAGGGCATGAGTAGGTTAGATTTCCTAGTTTTATGATAAAGCCATAAGTCATTTTCCATTCTTTTTGTTTTGTTTATAAAACTGTGTTATGCTTATTTTTGTTTTGAAACCTTAACTTTTTCATTGTTTCGGAAGCTCTTGTCATTTTTGTGCCAAAATCTTGCATCTCTCAAAATTTCTTTCCCTAGTGAAAACACTGTTTCCCTTAAGTTTGGGGGGGACGGTTGTCTTTTTTGTTTTAAGAAAGAAAATGCATTTTATGTTTTGGAAAAAGAGTCAAGAAAGAAAATGCAAGCAATAAAAGAGTCTTATGTAAAAAGAGTCATATGCAAGAAGATTTTTTCGAAAGAAAGAGTATGAAAAAAGAGTCCAAAAGAAGAAAAGCAAGTCAAAAAAGTGTCATGAGTGAAAATAAGAGTGGGGGAAAGAAAATAAAAGTGAGAGTAAGAAAAGAGTGGTAAGAAACATGAGAGGAAAGAAAACGCACTTACTTTTTCACGAGTCCCACTATAGACATTGATTTTCTTTAAATGGGTGGCGTTAGCATCTTGGAGGGTGGTAGCCTACATATTAAGGTGACTTCGTGAAAACCATTGTCGACATATTTTATGCCGGGTTGCTACCTAACAAGTTTCTATGAGTGGCTGTGATTTGAAACTGATATTAGTGTGTTGAAAACCTCAGGGGCTAGTAGCCGGTCCACTTGATGTTAAAATTTTTGAATCAAAACGGAAGTGTGCATATTCCATGGTTTTGTAAAAGA
>NW_019104625.1:148804-161490 GCF_001995035.1 Momordica charantia
TCCCAACATAGTGTGTTTTCCATGTTTTGCATCAAAACTAAGGTAGGAGACAAGGAGGTTTAGTTTCATTAAATTGCTTGTTAGTTAAAACCCCAAACGATAACATTTCATCACATTTTTCTTCCTAAATCAACAATTACATATTTGAACCATTTTTCACTGCATTACTTGATTTTGAAAAGTAACAAGTCCCTAAGGATTCGACCTTGGGTTACTTTCGAGTATTACTTGTGACCTTGTGCGCTTGCACTAGTCTTTAATCTTTTTAAAGGTAGAGAAAGTCCTAACATATGCATTTGCCACTGCTGTTTTTCTTATAAATATGATGCCCTCAACTAGTTTGAATTCATTGTGCCCACATCTAGTTTGAATTCGTTGTCGCCTTTTGAGTGTTTATTTTGTTATAAGTCTGATTATGCTCATCTTAGAGTTTTTGGATGTGCTTGCTATCCTCTCTTGCGTCCTTATTCCACACACAAACTTGAGCCTCGCACTACACAATGTATTTTTCTGGGTTATCTCATTGATTACAAAGGCTATATTTGCTTTGATCTTATTTCTGACAAAATTTATATATCTCGTCGCGCTGTGTTCGATGAGTCTTTGTTTCCCTTTGCCTCTTCTTTAAAATCTTCTCCAATAACTCCCTCCGATAATTCTCTTATTACCCGACCGTTTCCATTTCCTATTACTGTTCTCTCCCATGTTGTGCCACCACCTTTCAACCCGTCTGACACATCTTCTCCGAACACCCATGCGACACCGGTCTCTACCTTTGACCCATCGGTTTTATCACCCACCTTGTGTACTTCTTCTTCTGTTGAACCTACACCAACTATACCACCTTCCACTTCAAATTTTTGTTCTGTACCCATTAATTATATGTCTTAATCAACACACTGTTGCAGATTTGTTGTATTTTTTGTTATTGAGCTCTTTTCTAAAGTTAAGGCCTTTTATGTAAATATCTCAAATAGTTGCATCCTATAAATACTCTAGGATCCATATGATTTTATGTGTGGAAAATCAATTAAACTTCTATGAAAATTTGTGAAATTTGGCTTTCATGTGACGTGGCTCCACCTGTGTATAGTTGGAGCCGCACAGGTGGTCAAACATCGTGTGCGATGAACACAATTTCATTGAACTCGTGTGAAATGCACACGATTTTAGTGAACTTGTGTGCATTGCACGCGATTTCCAAATTCGTGTGCATTGCACACAAGTTCAGTGATCCTTTATGTCCCCACTCTCTTTCCTTTTCAACCCCACTTTGTCTCAAACCCTATTTTCAATTTTTCTTCTCTCTGCTCAATCAGTCGCTGCCTCCGCCTCTCCCGCCCGCTGCCTCCGCTTCTCCTGCCCGCTGCCGCCTACGCCTTTGCCTCTGCCCGCCTGCTGCCACCACTCCACCACCGGTCCCATCGCCCACCGCTTCTGGTACTATCGTCGAACCTTCTTTTTTTTTTCAATCTTACTGCTTGCTGTTTTTTTTTATCTTTTGAAATATAGTATATTCTTTGTGTTTGCTTTTTGTAATATTTTGTATTAGTAGTGTTTTGATTTGAACGTATTTGATTTATTAATGTTATTTTGTGGACTTAAATATTGAGTGATTTGCAAGTTGGTGGCTTTTTTATTTCTTTTTTGTAATATGGTGTATTATTGGTGTTTGATTTTTGGAACATGTTGAATTTTTTGGACTGTTTTGGTATGACTTTTTTGAAGTTATATTTTTTTTCATTGTTTTGTACTATTATATGTTCTTCGTTGGTTGTACAAAAAGTTGACAATTTTTTATTTATTTGGATTTGTAGAATTTTGTTTCTTAGTAGTGTGCTAAGTAGTATTTTTATTTATTTGTAGTGGATAGTTTTGATAATTATTATGTTTTTGTAATATTAGTTTATTATTTCGTTTTTAATTATTTTGTACAGTTCTAGGTTAAAGATTTAGACTCATAAATTAAGTTGATCAAATATGTCATTGTCTTGTGATAATATTGTGGTCACTGAACCTGCAAATGGTGGAGATACTGATATAGAAGTAGAACTTGATGAGTTGTTTGGAACGGAATTGTGCATGAATGCCTCAATAAACAACCCTCCTCCATGTCAAAACAAAGAAATACCTTCAGATATATTCATACAAATAGATTTTGAGACAATTGATTCTATAGGTGAAGAAAAGTCAACGTTGGAGGAAAGGATAATGTTTGTAGAAAATGATTCAAGTGATATATATAAAGGTAGAAAATTTGTGAAAAAAGGGATGTACAACTTGTAGTAAAAAAATATGTGTTGCACAACATTGCCAAATTACTGTGGCAAAAATCAAACCAAGATACTTGGTATGTGAGATGCAAACAACGGATGAAGGTTGCAAGTGGAGACTACACGTTAGTCGACGTAAAACCTACGGAATGTTTGAAATCAACATACTTGAGAAACTTCATTCGTGTTTAGACTCAGAGGTTACACAAGATCACTCACAATTGAATTCAGATTTAATCAGTAATGAAATTCAAAATATTATACGACGTGATCCTAGTATGTCTATAGCCGCACTGCAAGAAACTATCAAAAAAGATTTTGGATATAATGTGAACTATAGACGTGTGTGGCAAGCTAAGAGAAAAGCACTAGTTAAAGTTTTTGGTGATTAGGAGAAATCATATGAGGAACTTCCTTATTGGTTGAATGTTGCAGTACATGACAATGCAAGGAAAATCCCTATGTCATATTTTTTATATTTGGACTATGTTATTTATATTTTATTTTGCATGACAATTCGTAATATCTTTATTGTTCTTACGTTCAACCTTAAATATGGATCCAGGACCTATAGATCCAACCCAGTTATATATTTACGACGTACACATCGGTCACAAGAAATATGGGATACTGGATCTATAGTAATTTTGAATTGTCGATGACGAGAGGTTGTAGTTTGTCGCAACATTAGTTTAGATCAATGTATGATTCTATATTTACAACAATCTGGCTTTTGGGGACTCGCTCAAATAGGATTCATCTAGTTAGAATGACATCTTATCACAGCTTTAGTTAAGCGGTGGAGGCAACAAACTCATTTATTTCATATGCGTGGTGGAGAGTTAACCATTACATTACAGGATGTTGTAGTTCAGTTTGGGCTATCGATTGATGGAGAGCCCATTATTGGATTTTTGTAATATGATTGGATTATGATGTGCAAGGATTTACTATAAGTCCAACCTACTCAACTTAAGAGGTCTAGATTGAATATTCCATGGTTAGCATTAGAATTCACAGAATTACCATCGGATGCTAATGAAATTATTATACAGAGATATACTAGAGCATACATTATGTAGCTTATAGGAGGGTTTCTGTTTGCTGATAAGTCTAACACATTTATGCATCTCATGTTTCTTCCTCTCCTAAGCGATTTTGAGGCAGCTGGATAGTATTCCTCATGGTTATATCAAGAATTGTGTCGAGCTAGTCGATCTGATGCTTTAGAAATAACAAGTCTAGTGATACTTTTGCAAGTATGGGCTTGGGATAGATTTTCCATCATTGCTCCACAACACCATTTAGTGACTCCTAATCAATACGCAGGACGTCATCTTAATGCTCAGTAAGTTTATTTTTTTCTTTGTTATATACTCAAAATTTATATAATATACTATATGCCATATACTTAAAACTCATTCATTTCATAAACTTGTAGATGGAATGGAGTTTTAATTGCTTCTGAGCAATCCACAAATATGTTGATCCAATATCGCTTATGTTTTGATCGACTTATGCCCTATCAGGTAAAATTTGCATTTTATTTACTACTTATGAATAAATCAATATCTATGTTATTAATATTATTATTCATTTTAGATAAATTGGAAACCATATACTCACGATATTATGACTTTATTGCATGAATATTGTCATAATGGTAGAGATATATAGTTAACTGCAAGTCCACTTATATGTTTTCATATTATCGAGTTTCATCAACCAAATCGTGTCTTACGACAATTTGTGCTAAGACAAACTATTCCATCATATTGTGATATAAACTCACAATTACATAAGGTAGACTTGCAAGGAAAACATGTTCATGATTGGCGACACCAACATGCAACATATATAACAATGTGGTGTCAACGTCGTGACTGATGTGTAACTAGTGATGTAACAGATAGGTTGACTACCTTAATTCAGTATTTAGATTGGTATAATTTCGTCACGAGAAAATACATTACACGTGAAGGTGCTTTTTACAATCAAATGGTGAGTATTACATTTCTTAAATTAATTATTAATTTAAATTTATATGCTAATTACTTTTTTTTTTTTGTAGAATTCTTTTATCAGTGAAGTGAAGAAACATTGTTGTAGAACATAATATACTGCAGTTGGGTTCTTTATGTGAGAACTCTAATCAAAGCACAAACATTCGGGAGGGCACTAGTAGACCAGTTACTTCCAACTTTTAGAGGAGGCGCACTCGTCGTAGGCGCCAACCACCCATAAATGATAAAATTCATGATCCATAACCTCCAATAGTTGAATATCAGATTCCGATTATTCCAGTTCAGTCAATTTTATTGTGATTCATACACCTGCAATTCATATAGACATCAGATCAAGTTCAATTCATCTACAGCTACCACCTATTGAGGTAACACAGCAAGATATCAATAATATAATTCATCATCCATCATCGCATATTGATAGGCATCAACCTTGTCATGGAGGTCGCCAGAGAAAACAGCGACTATGTGGTACATGAGTTTTTATTCATATTTTGTAATATTTCAGTTTATTTGTTTTTCAATCAACTTGTGTAATGAACTCATATTAATGGATTTGAATTTAGTTTATAATTGAAGTTAAATAAGTTTGTATGAATACTTTCTAAATTCAACCCTCAAATGGAAGGTTTAAAGAATAAATAACATAAAAAAATGGGTGAACTCGTGTACAATGTACACGTGTTCAATACTCGTGTACAACGTACACAACTTAACTAAATCGTGTACATTGTACGCGATTTCATTGAAATCGCATACGACGTACACGATTTAGTCCACATCACCTAACACATGTAAAATGTGTACATTTTCCACAATTTTTGACTTTGACTGACTACTTAATAGTTTTGAAATTCAACCTATGTCAAATTTTTATTATTTTAATTACATTTTTTTTAATTTAATTTTGTAATTTACCCTAAATTTGTTATTTCTTTTTTAAATTATATTATTTGAAAAATTAGCACCAATTTAGAAGGGACACTCTTTTTATGATTTTATCCATTGCGAGTATAATAGGATTACATATTTAATAGGTTGGAGCATTTTTCATTTATAAAGTCTTTTTGGACTAGTAAGTTACTACAAGTCAAGTCATTTATTATATGTTTATCACTTAATTAATTGAATTGGTTCTCCTCAAATACTATAATTATAATTGCAACAACTATTTATAGGATTATAAAAGTTGTAGGTTACCAGAAATCTTTTGAGAACTCATGAGAGTTATATGAGAGTTCATGAAACATATGTGACTTATAGAGGGGTTATAGATATCTATTTTAGTTTCAAGTTAAAACAATGCGGTGGAAGTGGAGACTGAAGCTATAACCTTAGAAAACAAAAACTTTATTATATGATCTATGCATTAGAGTAGGCCAAAGAACAATAAGTTATTTCGAAGTACCTGGATCCATGAGTTGGAATGATTTGAGATTCAAAAATTCCTGTAGCAATATATGCATGGTTTGGGTCTTCCCCAACTATGCAACCTTAGACCAAAGATGGGCAATACTCTCTATTAGATGGGGAATAGGAGACTAAAGAAGCATAGTGTATTGGAGACCATAATCCTGTATTTATAAGTTTATTCTAGGGTTTCCCATAATCCTCTAGGATCAACGGACTGGTATCTACCCAACGGACCACACCACAAATAGGAAGTTTATGAGTCCTGGTTAGACCACTTATTTTAGCCATGAACAGCACTACATATAATTTAAAGATAATGTCTTCGGAGGGTTGTATTAGAAACTTATTTACACAGATGTCTAAATTTTTTTAATTTTACACTTTTTGATTTCTGCATGTAAGATTTTATTTTAATGCCGATTTTACCCTTATTTATTGCATTTACATTTATTATAGTTATTTGTTTTTTTTAATATAAAAGATTTAATTCCATAAATTATTATCATGATCCTTTAATTATTGTGGGCCTCATACTAATTTTCAACACAAATCTCTTAATTCACTCCTTCAAATCTTAATTTACTCAAGATTGTTTTTTCCTTAATTCACTCCCACATTGGTGCTCAATCTTCAAAGACAATTCAAAATCCCATAAACATCTTTTAAAGTCTCAATAAACATATATCTTCATATTCAAAAAATATATTCAAAGTCACAGTATATATCCACTTATATATCCGCATATATACATTCAAAATCACTATAGTATATATCTGCATATCCGCATATATACAAGTTGAGTTATAAGATATATCCATTTATGTATCCACATATATACATTCAAAATCACTACAGTATATATCCGCATATCCGCATATGTACAAGTTGAGTTATAAGATATATCTTAATCAAATCATTATACTATATATCTTCACATATACAATATTTCACACCAAATTAGAAATTGAAAACATCTGTTGGAATGCAAACCTTTCAATCCGGAGATGAACTGCTTTAGAGATTGAGAAAAATGGAGGCGGCCGAAGATGAAGGCAGACAAACGTCGGCCAGAGATGAAGGCAGGCAAAAACACCTGGAGAATAAGAACCGACAGAAATCTCTTTTCGAAGGCGGTCAGAGATGAAATGCTCTTGCGACAAAGAAAAGTGGAGCCAGCCGGAGAGGAAAGCAGACAGTCGGAGAAGAGGAACGGACAGTCGGAGAAGAGGAATAGAGGGTCGGAGGAAGAAAAGAAAAACGAGGAAGAAGAAAGGGGTGGGTTTCAAAAATGGTTGGGTTTTTGGGTTTTGGGATTTTTTTAATTTTGGAAAGTATCATTAACACATTTTAAGGGATTTGACCACCCAATTTACCAATTCTAAATTTTAATAATTATTTAATATTGAGATGGATCCTAAGGATATACTAGTAATTTGTGTTATGGTACCATCTAAATAAGGGATTGTTTCATGACAAAAGTGTAAATTCTATAATTATGATTTCTAAATAGATCATTTATGTACTAATCCCTATAATTTATCATAAATTATTACCCATTTAATGAATTGATTTAATTAATTCCAATAATCTCCCACTTGGGTATCATGATTCTATTAGAAATCATATAAGTTTCAACTTTTAGTGCACAACCATATACTATTCAGAAAACAAACTTCATTTAATTACAATTTGATCCATTTTGTATACCAATGTGGGACCAAGACGGCTTTTGTTACATGTGAAAGCGCAACTCAACCTTCAATGATCACCACACCAAATATACTTGATAACATAGATTAAGTGTGGAAGAATTGCATGAGAATTACATTCATAGTGATCTATTCATGTATATTCTCAACTGATCCTAATCATACTTTATAGAGATCAACTCAATAAACATAACTATATATGCATTCACTGTGAGTTCAAATAAACCATCATCTTTATTCTGCAGAAAATATACAACAACATAGTTGTAAGTAAAATTACTCCCACTCAACCAACGCATTATCTACTAAAATGATACCCATACGGGCTACATGATCATGAAAGACCTTGGGTACTAAGCCTTTGGTAAGAGGATCTGCTAGCATGTTATGTGTTCCTATGTGTTCTATAGCTATCAAATTATTTTGAACTCTCCTTAACAACAAGATACTTTATGTCAATATGTTTTGACTTTGTCGAGCTTCTGTTGTGATTGGAATATAACACTGTTGAATTATTGTCATAGTAAATTTTCAATGGTCTTTCAATACTGTCAATTATCTTAAGTGCTGTGACAAAATTCCTAAGCCATATTCCATGATTCGATGTCTCATAGCACGCCACAAACTTCAATGCCATTGTTTAAGGGGCAACAAGTGATTACTTGACATTTTTCCATGAAATGGCTTCGTCTGCCATCATGTAGATATACCCAGATGTGGATCCCTTGCTATCTTGGCATCCAGTAAAATCAGAATCAGAGAAGCTAAAGATCTCTATATTATCTAATCTTCAATATGTGAGTATGTTATCTTTTGTTCTTTGCAAATATCTCATAACCCTCTTGACTGCTTTCCAGTGTTGCATACTGATTACTCAAATATCTGCCTAGCATTCTCACTATAAAAGTTATATCAGGTCGGACGCAAACTTGAGCATACATTAGACTCCCTATGGCTGATGAATAGGAAATCTTTTGTATCTCACTCCTTTTATGATCACTTTTAAGTCTTTGACTCAAACTGAATTTGTCTCCTTTTGCTACAGGCGTATGTCCTAGTTGACTTCCATTCATGTCATACCTACTCAATACTTTATCAATGTAACTCTTTTGTGATAATCTTAAGATACCTAGAGAACGATCTCGCAGTATCTGTATACCCAAGACAAAAGATGCATTGCCAAGTCTTTCATCTCAAAATGCTTTGTCAGAAAGTTCTTGGTTTCCTGTAGTAGGTTTAAATCACTGAAAGCCAATAAGATGTCATCTATATATAATACTAGGAAGATATCTTTACTCCCACTATTCTTGCAGTAGACACATTCATCAACTACATTAGCCTCAAAACCAAAAGAAGTAATGACATTATGAAATTTGTGGTACCATTGACGGAAAGCTTGCTTGAGTCCGTAGATGGATTTTTTTTAGACTAAAAACCATTGACTTTGGATTTCCTGATTCAAAGTTTTTGGTTGCTCCATGTAAATGGTTTCAACAATGTCTCCGTTGAGAAAAGTCGTCTTAACATTCATCTGATGTAACTCTAAGTCAAAATGTGCTACCAGTGCCATAATAATTCTAAAAGAGTCTTTCGAGGAAATTGGAGAGAAAGTCTCTTTATAATCTATGTCTTCCTTTTGAGTGAAACCTTTTGCAACAAGACGTGTTTTATATCTTTCAATGTTGCCTTGTGAATCCCTTTTGTTTTAAATATTCATTTACAACCAATAGGTTTCTTTCCTGCAGGCAACTCAACTAGATCCCAAACGTCGTTGTCACTCATGGATTTCATCTCATCTTGCATAGCCTCAATCCACTTATCTGCCTTAGAATTTTTCATTGCCTGTTGAAAATTGATAGAATCATTTTCTGTAAGGCCAATGTTATCCTCATGTTCTTGAAGAAATACAATATAATCATCTGGTATTGCACTTCTTCGTTCTTTAGTGGATCTTCTTAATGACACTTCTTGAGTATGTTGAGGTTGATCTATAGGGTAGAGTGATGTGTCCACATTGTTGTCTTGAGAGGTAATGACATCAAGTGTTGGAACTTCATCTTGAGTGTCATTATCTAAAACTACTTTACTGACAATGGTAGGTAAAGTAACTACGTCATTCCTAATAGTAGCATTTTCTTCTTCAAATACAACATCTTTACTCTTATTTCTCCCCTCAAACTCAATATTCTCAAGAAATCGAGCATTTCCCATCTCGGAAAAGGTTCTTGAAGTGGAATTATAGAACTTAAAGCCTCGAGAGCGCTCAGCATACCCAACAAAGTAGCAACTTATGGTTCTTGTGTCCAGTTTCTTTTCATTTGGCCTATAAGGCCTTACTTCCGCTGGACATCCCCAAATGTGTAAATATCTTAGGCTGGGTCTTTTTTTTGTCCACAGCTTATATGGGGTTTTGTTTTCTGCTTTGCTAGGCACTCTGTTAAGTATGTAAACTGCGATTTTTAATGCTTCTCCGCAAAGAGACTCTGGCAAAGAAGAATAAGCAATCATACTTCTTACCATATCTTTAAGAGTCCTATTTCGCCTCTCGGAACCTCCATTCATGCTAGGTTTCCCAAGCATCATGTACTGAGTAACTATGCCACATTTTTAAGGAAAATCGCAAAGGGTCCTAGACGTTGTTCACCTGATCCATCATATTGACCATAATATTTTCTCTCTTTACACTCTTTGAGGTAGAAGCCATGTGAACACTTTCTTGTCTTCTCTCGCTGCATCCTCTCTTCCTCTTGAACACAGTGAGAGATTAGCTCATTCAGGGACCATTTGTCCTTTTGAGTGTTGTAACTCACCCTGAAGTGGCTATACTCTGCTGGAAGAGAGTTTAAAACCAAATGCAGTAAAAAGTCTTCAGAAACTTCCAACTTCAGTGCCTTAAGTTTTACTGCAACATTTGACATTTGCATTATGTATTCCCTTATGTTTCCTTTACCAATGTATCTTAAAGAGGTAAGCTTTGTCAAAGGGTACTCGCCTCTGTCTTATCATTTTTGGTAAAGTACTGCTTCATTTCCTTTATAAAGCCTTTGGCATTCGTTCCCTCAACAATAGAGCCTCTAAACGTTTCTGGAATTGAGCGCTTCATGCTCATTAGACACATGCGATTAGACCTATCTCACTTCTCAATTTCAACCTTATTAGGATTTTCCTCAGTTGAACTAGGACGGTCTACCCTTAATGCAATGTCTAAATCCATACATCCAAGTACTATCTGAATGTCTTCTTTCCAGTCCTTAAAATTAGCCTCATTCAGTCTAGGAATGTTGTTGACTTGAGTGGACATATTATCAGAATTAGCAACCTTAACTGTATAAAGAACACAAGCTCAATATAGTAAGTAATGTCACACATTATATATATATAAATATTAATGACATTCTAAATAAACTTTATGAGGATAAGTGAGATACCTAATGCAACATCGACATTCAGTTTTTGGACAAAAATGTTAATTTGCTAGTGATACTCTCGGTACAATAATAAAACATTAATAACTCATTCCTTTTGGATGATAGCCTTCCTTTGGGCCGACTAACAACTTCACGGACACGATCTTATGTTATCCATATTTATTATTGCATGTGTGTTTGTTGTTTGGCCAAATTGCAACCTTCCTTTAGGTCGATCACAATCTGCATAAACAACTCATACCCTACATCTAAGAACTTTAAATGCTTCAATTTATAAAATAGAGACTACTTTGATAGCATATTTCATGCATCAAAACATTTAAAGAAATTAAATAAATTGTGCTACCAATAAATAGAATATAAACTTATTCACCGTAGTAGTAAATTTTTAATTAGCACAATTTAAAAAAGGGAAATTAAAAATATATAAAATACTTATCAAAAATTAAATAAAAAAAATTAACTTTAAGTTGAGACTAGCCCACTGCAACAATCTCTTTATGTGCTAGGTGCAAACCCTAGCACAGTAGCCTCATGCACTCCGAGTGCCGCCGCACCCTTAAAAAAAATAATAAAAAAATTAATCTGACGTGCCGCAGTCTTTAAAATGTATATATATATATATATATATATATTGTTTTTTTAATATGAATCTTCATGCGACATTGGAGTGCCACAATCTTTAAAACCTTATTTATTTATTTATTTAAACGGTAACTGAGAATTGATTATATTATGATCAATTTGAAAATATTGGGAAGAACATATATATCAAACTTCATCAAATCAATAAACAATAAATTCATATGATTTTCAATAATCGTTCAAAATTGTCCAATAACTTATCAATCCAAATAGTTATAATAATTCAGATTTCATGTTGTTCAATTATAAATTTGACTAAAGAAACAACCAACAAATTTATTCATAAACAGCAATCAAATATTAAGCAAACAGCCATGCAAAACTTGTTCTGATACCACTTGTTAGAAAACAAAAACTTTATTATAAGATCTATGCATGGGGGTAGACCAAAGAACTATAAGTTATTTCGAATAACCTAGATCCATGAGTTGGAATGAGTTGAGATTCCAAAATTCCTGTAGCACTACGTGGTTTGGATATTACTCAACTATGCTGCCTTAGACCAAATATGAGCAATACTCTCTATTAGATGGGGAATAGGAAACTAAAGAAGCATAGTATATTGGAGACCGTAACCCTATATTTATAAGTTGATTCTAGGATTTCCAATAATCCTCTAGGACCAACGGGCTGGTATCTGTCCGACGAGCCACACGACAAATAGGAAGTTTATGGGCCCTAATTAGACCACTTATTTTACCCATGAATAGCACTACATATAATTTATTATAAATTGTTTCCCGTTTAATGAATTAATTTAATTAATTCAAACAGTTTATAATATCTCAAATTTGGCAATATATATTTAAAATGATTATGTACATCACAGATCATGCATCTACTGATTAATGACAATTTATATGTAACGCCCCGAGTTCCTCAGGTTAGTTAGTCTYGAATCAGGAGATTTTATTTTCCTTCATTTAATTTTAAATTGATTGTTAATTAAATTTATTGATTGTTAATTAAATTTATCTTTACTATCGGGMTCTAAACTCCAACTTAAATTAWTAATTACCGGACTCCGTGTGGTGGGTCTTGTTTTAAGGGGGATGGACTTCTTTCCTCTTGGGCTTGGACGCGTTGGGCCTCCATTGAGGTAATTTGGTTTTAAAACAAAACAAAAGGAAAAGAAAACTCTAGCCCCAAGCCCTTTTCTTTCTTCTTCTTTTTCTTCTACCCTAGCCGCCCCTG
>NW_019104625.1:162765-177737 GCF_001995035.1 Momordica charantia
GGAAGACTATTGGGGCCTTGGGTATAAATGGTCAAGGGCCAATAGATGGTGAAGTCATCGGGGCCTCGGGTATAAATGGTCGAGGGCCGATGCAGTAGGGTCGGGGCTCTGGGTATAAATGGTCAGGGGCCGACCCTACTCGAAGGAGATAGCTGTGAAAGGGTAGGATAACTGTGATAAGCATAGAGGTACTGGTAATGTTAGGGAGACTGGAGGTTGGTTGTTAACGTGTTTCCTGGTTGTGGTTGTCACTAAAATTTTATGGAATGTGTATAGGTTTGAATGCATAATGTATTGAAAAGCATGATTACGAATGTTTCTTGATATAGTTGAGCATGACGTGTGTGTGTGTTGGTGAGGGCTACTTACGGAGTATATTTTATATACTCACCCCACCCCCCTCTACAATGATTGTTTCAGGTGAAGGACTCGTGGGCGACCATGGTGATGGGACGGAGAAGACATGACGAGCGAGGACCATAGGCTGCTTAGTTACTCCTGTTTAGTTTAAGTCATTGGTTAAGGCCTTATGTTATGGCCAATAAACGGTTTATTCGTATTTGAATAATTGAGAGACTTCTCCTTGTTGTTAGTTTCACTTCGGGATAGGTGCCTATTTGAGTTTTATTCCATTTATTGAGATTCATCTAGATTGAATAATAAACTTGCCTCGTGAGGTGGTTCACGAATGTTGTTGAATGATATTCTATGGGATTGATTTATTGCTAAATTGATGAGAATTGGAACTTGATTTTATATGTTTGTTTGCATAGAAAGTTGGCAGGATGTAGTTGGGGTTAAATTTAATTAGTTGGGTAGTTAACGTGACCTAGAGCTGTGCGGGAAATTCTGGGTCGTTACATTATAACTGTCATTGATTGAAAAAAAATTCTAATTTTCGTGACAATTATAAACTATTATAAATTTTGAAAAATTTGTATATCAGCATTTTTTCTTGTCAAATTTACACCCGCAGCATTCGTGTCAAATCGACTATAGGGTGTGTTCTGATTTGCATTACCTCCAATATTGTGAGTATTTTAGTATTTGTATTAGCACCCTTGTTCTTGTTTGTCATGGGGCTCACATATTGCTTGTTGAAGCGATGACAACAAGCTAACATAGAGTGATCGATCTTGCCACAAACTTGACTCGGGACAATTGTTACCATTGTTGTTACATCGACCTCGACCTCAACGTCGACCTCAATTGCGCTTCCAACACCCCTCTGATTATTACCCTATTCATGTCGATTATTTTGATATCCATTTGAGCGTTGTCCTCCACCATTTGTGTCTCTGCTATTATTTGCCATATTCACATAATTGTTAAATGATATAGTATTTTTAGTGCAATTTGAAACTCCAACTTCTTTTCGAATACCAATAATTCGGCTTGCATTTCTGACCACAAAATTTCAGTATACCCTTGAATCTCAGTTACAACTGGATTATATTCTTCATCTAATCCCAACAACACTTGAGCTATTAAGGATCTTGTTGATACAGGACTTTCCGTTTAACCGAGATTATCTGCATGAGACTTCATTATGTGTACATAATAAGTCATTTTGAGAGACCCTTTTCAGGTTTTCTGAAATACCTGACAGAGGTAGTCTTCTTCTACTCATGATTGTACGCCGAACAGCTCTTAAATGGTTGCCCACAAATCCTTGGCGTTTAAGTATCACATCACTTGAGTAGCAACTTCCGGAGTCATTGAGTTATAAAGCCACCCTAATATAAGTTGATCAATGCCCAACCAAGACTCATATGAAGGACCTGTTCAAGACAACGATTTTTCAGTTCAGGCTCTGGAGTTGCTTCAGATTGACTGGCTACTTCATATCCAGGATGGCTTGGATCTTTTCGAGATTCACCTTAATCCCTCGCTGATGCACTATGAAGCCAGGGAACTTGTCCGACTTGACTCCGAAGGCGCACTTGGTCGAGTTCAGCTTCACGCCATGGCTTCGCATGACCCTAAATGCCTCGAAGAGGTCCTCCTCGTGTCGTTTGGCAGTTCAGCTTTTGACAAGCATGTCGTCCACGTAAACTTCCATTTTCTTCCCGATTTGCGAGGTGAACATCTTGGTCACCATTCTCTGATAAATGGCCCCAACATTCTTTAACCCGAATGACATAACCTTGTAACATGCTCGGTGATGAAGGAGGTGTGTTCTTGGTCTGTCGGGTGTATCTTGATCTGATTCTATCCTGAGTAGGCATCCATGAAGGTCAGCAACTCATGTCCTGCGATAGCGTCAACCAGTTGATCTATTTGCGGTAAGGGGAAGTTGTCCTTGGGGGCAGGCTTTATTCAGGTTGGTGAAGTCGACACACATTTGTCACTTCCCATTAGCCTTTTTTTCTATGACTAGGTTGGACAGCCAATCGAGGTAGTGGACTTCCTCGATGAAGCCAATCGGGGTAGTCGACACACGCCGTGGCGATGTTTCGTGCGGCATCCATTGTTTGTTTCTTCTGTCTAACCGGCTTGGCCTCGGGGTCGACATTCAACCTGTGTATGGCGACTGATGGATCGATGCCTGACATGTCCTCGTGGGACAGACGAGATGTATATGTTGCTCTTGAGGAACCTGACCAGGCGTTCCTTGTCGCCACCTGGCAACCCTGCACCTACATTGGTGGCTTTAACTAGGCCCCCCGGACAAGGACAGTCTCTAATTCTTCCGCCAACGGGATGCTCTTTTCTTTCTTAGCAACCACACCGGTCACACCTTCGTTCGGCTTATCCGCGAGGGGGGATACCTCCGCGGATGAGTCTGATTCGGGCTCGCCACTCTAAGTGTCGATAGCACATACCGTCTTGGGTTCCTTCATGGCAGTGGTGTGTCATTTGCTCGCGAGGCTCATTGTTGTCCGACCACGGTCCCCATCCCATTCCGAGTGGGGAATTTCATTACCTGGAGATAAGTGGATGGGACAGCTCTGAAATAATGTATTGTCGACCTACCTAATATGGCATTATAAGCCGAAGGGTCGTCCACCACCACAAATTCGTCGATCCGGGTGACAGCTTCTTGCCCTTCCCTCGAGATCAACGGTAGCTCGATGCTGCCTTCGAGGTAGACTCTCTCGTTCGAGAAATCGACCAGTGAAGACGAGCACCTTTTAGGCTTGGTGGAGTCCCACCCAAGTGTTCGTAACACCTCTAGGGGGAACGTTGGTCGAGCTACCTCCATCCATCAATACCCGATGCGTGGGCACATGGTCAATGTCCAAGCTACCTCCATCACGAGACGTTAAACTTTTGCAAGGATAAATTAGTTTTTAACTTCTATTTTAGTTGTTGTTCTTTTTTCAATTCTCTCTTTTCTCTAAAGTCCTTTAAAAAAATAAAAAAAAAAAAACAAAAATGTAAGTCTTGGAGTGGGGAAGAATTGCAAATTTCCACTATTAAGGCAAAAGAATTGGCGAAGAGAGAATCTCAGCCATTCGATTCATATAGATTAAAGTTAACAAAGCGCTTAATCAATGCACAAAACTGGCAATGCCATTTCTTCCTTTTCCATTCGCTTCCATAAACTGACATTGCAGTTTGGTGCCTTTGAAACAAAACAGAGATAGAGAGAGCTATAGCCTCGAATGGAAACAATATCAAAAAAGCAAGAATCGCTCGGAAGAGCACACTACACAAATACTAAACATCTTCGCCACTCACTTATTGGAGAAACAAAACAGACTCATCTCTTTCAAGGGACGCTGCTAAAGGAGATTCAACCAACGAAACTCACTTCACTTGGCACTGCCAAGCTCTTTTCGGAGGAGCTTCGCGGCCGCCACCATGTTTTTCAGGGCTGGGTTCACCTCCGTGTACTTGCGAGTTTTGAGTCCACAGTCGGGATTCACCCACAAGATGTTTTTCTCCAGCACTGCAAGCATCTTGTTGATGCGGTCTGCAATCTCTTCCGAGGATGGTATTCTCGGGGAGTGAATGTCGTACACACCAGGGCCGATTCCAGCTCCGTACTTCACTCCCTCGCGGAAGACTGACAAGAGCTTCTCGTCAGAGCGAGAGTTCTCAATCGTGATCACATCGGCATCCATATCGATGATGGACTGGATGATGTCATTGAAGTTGGAGTAGCACATGTGGGTGTGGATCTGTTGGATAATGGAAATATTAGGTCCATTTGAAAATTTTATCACATGTAAGACGACAATGGTAACGAAAATTGCAGCTAACCTGAGTTGTATCTTGGACACCGCAGTTTGTGATACGGAAAGAGTGCACAGCCCAATCCAAGTAGAAGGCTTGCTCCGACTTCCTAAGAGGCAACCCTTCTCTCAAAGCAGCCTCATCAATCTGGATGACGTTAATACCAGCCTTCTCAAGATCCTCGACCTCGTCCTTGATGGCCAACGCAATCTGATAGCATGTCTCAAACCTGGAACACAAAAACATACACGAAAAGTATGGTATTAGAGAAAAAAACTGCAGTAGGTTCTTGCAGCCTATGAGGATCGAGGCATTATATTCTTACCTTGGCTGGTCCACTCTAACAAAGGACCAGTTGAGAATGGTGACGGGACCGGTGAGCATTCCCTTCATTGGGCGGGATGTCATGCTCTGAGCTGCACTGGACCAGAAGACAGTCATGGGTTTCGGGCGGCTTACATCACCGTAGATGATTGGCGGCTTCACACAGCGTGATCCGTATGATTGCACCCAACCGTTAACGGTGAAGGCAAAACCGGACAATTGCTCACCGAAGTATTCAACCATATCGTTCCTCTGTAGTGAAATGGAATTCGTGTTATTAGTGAAATGAGAAAAGAGAGGTAGTGTTCGTTTCCTCCCCAAAAAAACTCACCTCGGGCTCTCCATGAACCAAGACATCAATATCAAGCTCTTCCTGGAGCTTGACAACCTTGTTAATTTCCTCCTTAATAGCCTTTACATATTCTTCCTCGGAAATCCTATAGGAAGCCAACGACGATTCCAATGTTAGAAATAGGAATGAATTATCATATTTGAGTTTCAAGGGGACGTGATATTAATTTCACCCACTTGTTTGCTTTGTATTCACGGCGAACTCTCCTGAGCTCAACAGTTTGTGGGAAGGATCCGATCGTGGTGGTGGGAAGGATTGGAAGGTTAAGCTTCTTCTGTTGAGCATCAAGTCTTGCACTAACATTTGTAGCACGGCGGTGATCGGAACCCTTCAAAGCGGCAGCCTGTGCAAGCAAGAAATGATTCATCAGTGAATCCGGTATCGGCAAACAGACGATAAACACCTTAGGGGATAATATGTACTCACCGCTTTCTGAACAGCCTCATTGGTCACTCTGGGGGATGACTTCCTTGAAGCATGAGCATCAGCATTAGCAGCAAAGATTGCCTGAATAGTGAATACAAAACCATGAGTTTAAGAGTTCAGAAATCAAAGCCTAAAAAGTGGCTAACTCCCTAACAGGACAGACAAAGTTTTGTTTCATCATTGGTAAAGAAACTCACCACGTCCTTATTACCAGCCAAAGCCTTTGCCAAAGCATTAACCTCGACAATTTTTTGAGCAGCAAAAGCTAGCCATGATTTAATCTCATTGTCCAACTTAGTTTCATTGACAAGGTCAACAGCAGTGTGGAGAAGTGAGCAGGAGGTAGAGACAACGAGATGATCTGCAAATTTTTTTCAGAGAAGGAGAGAAACAAGGAAAATGTCAGAAAACAGTCTAAAATAACATCAGCTTCCAAATACGAATTTACACAAATATCAGCAATAGATACCTTTGCCAACTACGGCAACTAGTTCCTCCAACATACTAACTGAAGCGGCGAGATCGTTGGCCCAGATGTTCCTTCCATCAACTACTCCAGCAAAGAGGAATTTTCCCTTGGGGAAATCACCCTTAACTAAATCAAGTGTCTTGTTTCCACGAACCAAATCAAATCCAAAGGCAGTGACACCCTTCAAAGCAGTCAAGGTCTTGTACGCCTCGGCAGGGATATCGGCAAAATATGTCTCAATAAGAACATTCAAGCCAGAGAGAGTTGATTCCAGTTCAGCATATGCATTAGAGAAGACTTTCAATTTGTCAGAATCCAGATCCATCACCAGTGTAGGCTCATCAAACTGAATCCAAGAAGCACCTGCTGCCTTAAGATCTGACACAACCTCCCTGAAAAGTGATCCATTGTTAGTAAAAAGTGAGAGGAGACAATTGTTAATGGAGAACGCTAGACATATCTAGGAAGAGCAACAATTCATTACTTGTAAATTGGAAGGATCTTGTCAAGAAGGGAGAGAAGGCAGAAGCTCTTGTCCACACCCTTGGCGGGTTTAGAGAGCAACAAATATGACACTGGACCAATAAGAACTGGAACAGTATCTACTCCAAGCTGCACGAGTAAACATAATTTATCATTTTTTTCGAGTACAACAAGTGGGATTGGAGGATTCGAAATCATGATCTCTTCATCAGAGATAGGTGTCAATTACCCTAAGCTGACCTCATATTCGCGTAAACATAATTTATCATTACAGGTACAGTTCTTTACCAACTTCACTAAACATCCCTGAGACTCTTATATTTACCTAAATTCAGAATTTTCAATAGATATAACCAATTCAGTGTGAAATTTTAGAACAACACTTACAGCCTTGGCTTCTTTGTATTCCTCCACAGCCTTGTGTGAAGCATAAGAGAACTTCACCTCTGGCCCCAACTCAGGGACAATGAAATGGCTGCATCATCGAATTGATAGGATTAGTTATACCAGTTCCATTACATTGTCATTTCATTCTAAGAATACATCTAATTTGAAAGTGTAACGCCTAGTGATTACTTACTAGTTTGTGTCAAACCACTTGGTCATTTCCATTGCCGGAACCGACGCATTTCCTCTAGCCATGGAGAAGTAGGTGTCGAATCCGATCTCGCCGCCACTCCAGCCATATCTAGGAGGCACAGCTCCAAGAGTTGCAGTGGCATCAAGCACCTGGTCATAGTATGAGAAAGTGTTGCTGGGAATGTACTTGATCCCGGCATCAGCCATCTGTCTCCAGATGGAGGATCTCAGATCTGTTGCCACCTTTTTCAAATCTTCTGCCGAGCTCTTCCCATCCCAGAATGATTCAAGAGCAAACTTGAGCTCTCTCTTGGGGCCCATACGGGGATATCCAACAATGTGAGATGCCATTGTTCTGTTCAATAGATCACAAATATAATTAGACAAACAAATTTCATTATGCCCTTTAAAGCATTTCTTTTATTCTACATCTTTTGCAAATGGATGGCTATCAATTATCCAATAAGAACTAGAAAAAATTGTACACAGCATGCTGAAGTAGAAAACAGGATTCAAGTTATCATTAAATTTGAACGTGTGGTAATGCATGGATCTATTAACAGAACTTAAAATATAAGATTACTCATCCCAATAATAGAACAACCACGAAAGTAAAAAGACACTTGAGCAGCAGACAGATCCAGTGGTTGAAAAGGTAAAAAGAAAACCCGAGAAAATGCGTCAGATCTGTCCTAAAAAAACAAGAAACCCCTGCAGATCTGTACTACTACTAGGGTATAATAGTTAAATGGAAACAGAAGAGAAACCAAGAGAAAGTGGATTCAGATTCGTCATCCTTGATTTCA
Source organism: Momordica charantia (assembly GCF_001995035.1). Next base: position 170,387 of record NW_019104625.1, read on the forward strand.
AAGGAGGAAGAAATGTAAAAATCCAGAATCCATCATGCATGCTGAAATTGGATCTCAGGCAAAAACACAAGGAATGAGGAGATGAAAATGAAACCTGGAGAGAAATGAAGCTCCCCTGGTAGAAGAGTGGAGAAAGAAAGAAAGTGGGTAAAAGAGAAGAAGAGAGGATAACAGAGGGGAGCCACAGGAGAAGAGACAACGGCGCGAGTTTGAAGATGCGGAAATGGAGATTGATTTATAGAGCAGGGGAAGATGAGGTGGCAGATCTGAAGGATTTTTTACAACTTTTTTTTATTTATTTAATGTTATGGTTATGGTTGAGCGTGAAAATCTGAGAAGCGGGCCCCGCGCGTGGGAGAAGAGGGGGTTGGTGAAAGGCCAAAGGCGTAAAATAGAAGGGAGAATGGAGATGTGGCCACGCAAATTCACTTTTGTGAAATTACGGTGGCTAGTAAATTTTTTTTCCTTTTTTTATTTTCGCACAAATTTTCCCAATGGTATATCAAATAGTTATTTAGTAGTATATCAAACCCTCCTATCGATATATCAATAGTATATCGAGTGTATATCACATATATGTTGTAACTATGTCAAATATCTATATCAATAATATATCAGATATATATCGAATATATATATATCAGTAGTCAAAAATATTACAAATATATTACAGATATATTGCATATGTATATCATTTAGGTAAAGTTGTTATTTTAAAATTAGATCTCAATTTTTTTTAAATGCTATATTTGAAAAAAGCAATATTGTTATTTTTGTTAATTTTACTAAATGATTTTGTCATATATGCAACTGACACTTTACTTATTGGCCTAGATTAATTGAACTCTTTTTAGTAAATAAGTATGATGACGGTGGATTCAACCTCCACAACTAGAAAAAAGAATAAATTTTATTTTTATAATTTTGGTTTAGTTTCAATTTGATTCGTATATTTTTATAAATTTTAAAATTTGATGGCCTAATGATTTTGCGAAGAGTTGAACTCAAGACGTGTAATCCACCAAGTGGGTTCCTCCTCCTATGAGTGTTTTGAAGCTGAATACAGATGCTTCCGGCCAATCGTTCACACATGGTTTGGTTATGTTTATGGATAAATAGAGGTTGACAAGAATAATGGGGGAAATCAAGGTTGGGATGATGGAATTTTTCCAAAATTTTTACCCTCCTTTTTATTGCTGAAAGCAAACGGAGGTTGGAATCTGATTCCCTCCCAGCCATTCAATTAATTAGTGACGATTCCAAAATTTTAAATGAGGACACCTTACTAGTTGATAACGACGCTTCAAGGCAAGCTTTTTAGACTCCATCTCCTTGATGCATGTTGGAGAGGACCAAAATTGGGTGGCTCAAGACTTGCTGATGATTGAGGAGGCTTCTTCCTTGTGCTTATGGTTGTCTAATTTCCTATCGGGTTTAGTTTCTTCGTTGAGAATAATATTAAACACCCACCAACAAATAGAAAGAAGACCAAAACGAGTATAACTCAATTATAATTGGTATATATGTCCAACAAAGAAGACCTGTGTTAAAAAAAAGCGGAAGGAGAGAGAAAGATATAGTTTTTCTAGTTTTTTTTTTTTAAATTAAAGAGCGGTCAAAATTAGTTAGCAAAAAAATGGGTGCTCAGTATTGATGAATTAGTACTGTTATTACTTAGTTAACAGGGTAACCCAAAGTGTCAAGTGTTTAATTAAATCGACTTACTGGTTAAAAAAATAAAAAATAAAAATTCAATACTATACACTAGAGAACTACATTAATTATATTTCACGATTTAAACTATAGCAATTATATGATATTAGTTTTTTTAATTTTAATTAATTAATTAATTTTAAATTTGTATACTATTTTTGTCCCAATACATTTGGCTTGGATTCATGTACTTTTAAAATGTTCATTTTTCTCCTCATTCTTTCTATTTTTGTTCATTTAGTCGTTTTTTACTTTTAAAACATCTGTTTTTGTCTCTCTACTTTTAAGAAGGGATCAATTTGGTCTTTATTTGAAAATTTTTAACACAAATTTTATACATAGTGAAAAACTTTTAATACAAATTTATTGCTACAGTTCAAGAAATTTAATAAAAAATGTCATGCTAAAATTATGATCGAATAAAATTGAAAATGAAATTACCAATATTGCCACTTTTAAAAAGTATAAGGATCAAAATAGATGTTTTGAAAATACACGATGAAAATAAACAAGTAATATTAAATAACTAATTGTATTAACTTTTTCTTTTAACAAAAAAGTGGTACCAATTTGGTAATTCTATGAACCAAATTTACGCATATAAACACTCTTCATTTATTTGACAGTTATAATGTAAAATTCAATTTTACCGTCAACTTTTGTTCCATTCACCTTCGTTCGCCATCACCACATTGATAGTTATATCTTAAATACAACGAATCTAAGATCTAATAGCTAGATAGCTGTATTTAAAAAAAGAAATAGACAACTTTTCTAGTCAATTAATGAGGGAGAGACATTTACTTAACTTAATAATTTCTTTTAGTTCAGGGTAAACGTGATCTAAGGTGAAAATTTCTGACACTACGATAGTAGATATTTTTTCTATTCACTACTTATCATACCAACCTCATAGTATAAATGATGTGGGTCCATCAACATTAAAAAAATATTTATAAGATAAAATTATAGTATGAATAAATGGAGTACGTCTCATATATTCAAATTTTTTCGATTATAATGTCCCAAAGAGTTGAGTTATACTTAAATTGGTTAATTTTATTTAATAAACTATGTCCAACGATTCAAATAACTAGGATGAGTATTCATTATCTCTTGCCAATCGGCTCAACTTGATTTTTGAATGGCACATGTCCTTGTCGAATGAGATAGCCATCTTGGCTTGGACACTACATTACGTCCACTATCTTAGGCTAACCACCTTGACTTGAATCAAGGAGTTTTAATTACCTGGTCATATCCACGATTTGAAATTCTCGTTCAATCTAGCTACGACTCTATAGCTTTTAAAGAAATCCTATATTACGGTAGTAATGACTCCTTTGCTACCCTTTAAAACATCATGCTTCATTTACTAGCGCTTTGATAAAGAGTTTATGCACATTGTTTGATTGAGACGTTAAACAACACTACCACGTGAAGGACAGAGAGTAGGCAGATAAGCAAGTTTGTCGTCCTTGATGCAACATGTGATACTTAGCCAAATTCTTGATAGGAAAGACACCAAAACTAGATGGAAGTTTACCTACCCTGATCGTGCACGGCCGATAGGCCGAACTTCGGCTCGACACGTCCAACTGCCCCGATCAGATTTCCCAAATGTATGAATAGGGCACTTACCCTTCAATTAGATATCGCATTCTAGCTCAGTGTCCATACTAAGGTCAAACTCAAACTGACTTGAATGTTAAAGCGTTTGTTCTCAAACCGCTTTCGAGTTCATTCTGCGTATCCTAGCTCTCCCAGTTAGCATACCCTTGACCAGGTCATTCTTGACCAATATTTATTGCACAAACATCGTTATAATACTTCTATCAACTAACTTCTAGAATGATATATAATATGATCTACTAAGTGTTTAAATAATAATCTCATATCTCAATTTAAAAAATAGAGACCTCCACAATTATAAAAAGTTACACATTTTTCCTACACAATTAATGAAGTCTTTTGGTCTCTCTCGTAATGGTTGAAGGGCAAAATATGACATGCCATGTAGAGAATAGGGAAAGATCATCTCACGTGATAATCTTTCTCTACCATTTCGAAAATATTCAGTGGCTAACCTATTTAGCTCAACCAGACTGACAAGAAATATCTCGGTAAAACAATTACGTCGAGGTTCCCTTTCTAACATTGATCTGATTCCTTATCTTGAGAGCTTATATTGGATTCAACTGATTTGATAATCGAAATGTTTGTTTTTTTGTGTCAATCATCATCCACTTTGAGCATTTGACTCTCTTTGACAACTACAACATTTTTGTTGGTTAAATTTTTCAAGAGTGAATATGAGATTAAACTTTTAGAGCAATCTGAGATTAAATTTTTAGAGTACGTGGGTAAGTATGTGTGTGTGTATATATTTGTTGAATAATATGTGAGAGTTTCAATCTTTTGGTCAAAATCACTACAAAAATTTTGACTTTTGGCGATGAAAGAAAGTGTCACTAAAACTTCAAATTTCGTTGCCAAAAGGATTTTACGATGAAAAACTTCCGTCGCCAAAATCGTCGTCATAATCCCATCGCAAAAGGTCAATAGCGACAAATTCCACCTTTCGTCGACAAAGGTCCTCTTTTGTGACGAGATTAATTTCGTCGCCAAAGATAGATCTCGCGATGAATTTCACTCGTCGCCATAGATCCTCTTTGGCGACAAATTTCAATTCGCCGCTAGATCTGTCTTGGGCAACAAAAATTGCCATAAGTACAGTTTGTGTTCTGTTTTTTTTTTTACAATATTCGTTGTATTTTCTTTAATAAATAGAAAGAAGTTCAAATTTCATATTCGTAGTATTAAACAAATATTGGTCTTACAATGTAATACAAAAAGTTGATTACAATAACTAAATTTAAAACCTGTTCTACAAATTTTCATCGTCAAGTCATCTTCTACAAAACCTTCTCTCACATCTCCAAAAGCTTATGTGAACGCACTAGAAAAACAATTAACAAACAAACTTATGTGAACAAAATAGTTAAACTATTTCTTAAATACTAATTTGCAAGCCTTAATGTCTAACTCAACCCACATGCCATAAACTCTCAAACTAAGCATTCAAAGTTACAACATGTCATAAACTCACATTTTCATTTAAAGTAGACAAATATAAAATGTTGCCCAAACTAATTAAAAAAACATGTTCATATATAACTCATTCAAACTAAATCCAAATTGCACAAAATTCAAATTGCACAAACGGAAGGAAAAGTATAAGAGCACCTCTCTTCCCTCCCTCAACATTTTCATCCAATGCTAACAAAAACTCATCGAAACAAATTTCAAATTTACAAAATTTACTCTCACTAAGTCTTAAAAACATGCACACACTCTATTTACCAATTACCTTCAATTTCAACAAGGTTATTAAAAAACAATTCAAATATAAAAAAGTTTTCCAAACTAATTAAAAGCAAACTTTCTACCCAACTCATTAAACTCAATCCAAATTATACGAAACAAAGAAAAAGTAAAAAAGACCACCCCCACCAATTTTTCACTTACTTTTGTTACCTAAAAGTCTTAAAAACATGCACACTCGATCACCAAAAACACTTTAAATATAAAAAAAGTTATCGAAACTAATTAAAAAAACAAACATGTCTACGTAACTCATTAAACTCAATCCAAATTGCACCAAGTAAAAGAAAAGTATAAGAACCCCCCTCCCCCAACTCTTCCATCCAAATCTAACAAAAGAATCATGAAAGCCTTCAAATTCACAAAACTTACTCTTGTTATCTAAAAGTCTTAAAAACATGCATAGTTGATCACCAAAAGCACTTGAAATATAAAAAAGTTTTCCAAACTAAATAAAAACAAACTTGTCTATGTAACTCACTAAACTCAATCCAAATTGCACAAAGTATGAAAAAAGTTGAAGACCACCTTCTCTCCCCAACACTTCACATTTATGACCCAAGTTCTAAATGGCTACCATAACTGCAGGATAGCCACATTTATCGTTATTGAATTCTAATAACGCTTTATATGGTCATACCTATTTTGAAGAGCTGACTCCACCAGAACGAGACATAAATTCTAGCATCATTGATCTCAAATCTGACATTTCATCACGTAGACTCGTAATCTCATAATCTTTTTGTGAGTGATGCTCCTCAAATTATCCTCTTAGGAAGTTATTTCTTCAAACAGCTATTGTTCCCGTTGTGAAGAAGCAACACTTGAAGCATAACCTTTACGAGATTTAGGTTTGGGCCCTAACTAGCACTTTTAACGTAGCCCGATCGAGACCCAAGAACTGTTTCCAGTACTTTTTGGGTCTGACATCAGTTCGCTACCTTCTCTCGTAGATTCTTCTCTAATACGCATCATGTCTAACTGCATAATTAAGTAGTCAAAAAACAACAAAATGTTCACACATACAGTTTGAAGCCTAATTTGAATTAGTTAATTATTATAAGAGTGGTAAACTTGCATAAGTTGTCTCAGCACCTTCGACCCAACGTTTAACATCAGAGTATCTAGTCTCCCTGAACAAATTGATTTCAGTAAAATTTTCGCCACCCTCTTGCTCTTTCTACACTTGATAAACACATAATTATTATTGATAATCATAAGTAACGAAGTATATGAAAGAAAAATATTATCGTATTTCTACTTTTTCTTTGGTGATAATAGTAAATGCTTTCGACCCAGCGCGATGGTTAAATGGGAGTTTCACCTTGTTGCATTTGTTGGTCTCAAATTTTGCTAACAAAAGAAAAGTAGTTAAAAATATTGAATATAAAGTATAGAAAGATTAAGTACCTTCCACTCATTTGACTCTCATCTATCACATAGCATGTTCCAATCATCCGGTCTTGTCAACAATTGTTCACGTGAATTGTTGCGAGCAATCTCAGGTGTGAGATGACTTCTATAGTATTTGTGCAATTTTGCCCTATACTCCTTGTATGTTGTTTGCATCGCATGATGAATGAAATTCATCAAGACTTAGTCTGACTCATTGAATTAGTCTGACTCATTGAATTCGAAATGACCCTACAAAAAAAACAACAAACCAAGTGAAGTGTTATTACTGTCACGTACATCATAGAAAATAATCAAATATATTAAGTAATAAGAATTTTACTTTGAGATAAGTTATAACTTCCATCTTGTCGCTTTCTTCGACCTCAATCCAATTACTAGCCATTAGCTTAACTTGTTCGCGTGTATGTGCCCTGATCGCGATAGAAAATGTGGTGTTGGTTTAACTACTATGTGGTCACATACGACATTTACCTTTTCATCAGTCAAACGAACTTGATTTTCCAGTTCTATCAATTGGGTTTATCCTCGCAGTCCCATTCTATCTGTATGTTGTCAAGTGTTAAACTAATTAGTTAAATACAAATAAATTCATTATCCAACATATATTAAAATAGATGTGTTTGGAGCAAAAGATGGAACGGGCGGGTTTGCTAGAGAATCATTATGTACGTGTAGTCGTTGTAACCGATCTGTTTGGTCTGGACGTCTCATTTTTCTTGCAAATTTAGACAAACAATCAATAGTACTATATATTAAAGAAGCAAATATTTGACATAAATTAAGTATAAAGGTAAATTATCCAACATACTCTAAGATCGACATAGATGAGGGCGTCGGA
>NW_019104625.1:284002-295593 GCF_001995035.1 Momordica charantia
TATGGGTCAGATGGCCTATGCATAGGACCATGTTTTATACGTGAGGGGAGTTGAAACTCGTTAAAGAACTTTAAAATAACAGAATGAACAAAGAACAAAAGTAAGAATTCGAATTAAAAGCAATACAAAAGGTAAAAGCGTGAAAAACAAAGAAATGAACAAGTAGGACATGAACATAAACTCTAAAAACGTGTTCTACAACTAGAGAGCATCTAAAAGAAGATGAAATGAAGCTTGGAATGGATGATTTGTTGAGGGATGAATGGCTTCCTTTTATAGCACCATAGGTTGGTTGAAACTCCCCTCCATTTTAGGTGGAAAATGGTTGAGATTCACCTAACCACCTCACTTGGACTTGGACTCACGGTTTTGAACATGTGGAAAATGTCCTCCTTGCCCTTCATTAATCAAAACGTGCATTTTGACAATTTGCCCTCCAAAAATGCGACGGGCACAATTATGCAAAAACAGAATTCTGTTATTTTCTTCCAACTGTGACCACATTTATCTCATATTTTTCCTAAAGTACCATAGTTTGACTTTTATGTAGAAATAATCTATGCATTTTGTACTTTAAGAATATGTGGTTCTTTTTGGCAAATAACAATGGGAAAGACGTAAAAAACGTGGTCAAACATGGCTACCGACACATGTTTCTACAGTAAAAAGTCAACCCTAACAATGCACCTCCAGGTCTGTGATCAGACTGTATCAAGAATCCGCTTCCGATTGTGCCATTTCAAGACCCTCCTCGGCCTTCTTACGTGCCGCTTCAGCCTTCTGAGAACAAGACCCTGCCTCTATTGCTTCGGCCACGTGGACCGAACATCCTTCTCCAGCTCTCTAATACGGGCCTCAGCAAAAGCTACTCGGGATTGGACACGATCTAACTCGATACGCTGATAAGTAGCTCTGTCCTCTGCCCGCGATGCATCCTCTCAAGCGATACATTTCTCTTCCTAAATTCGCTCAACATCGACATGAGTAAAGGTGGACCGATCAGCCGCACTCAGCATTGCTTGGAGGCACTCACCTTCGCTTAATGCTTCTACTCTCGACCCCCCTAGCTGCTAACTAATCTCGCAAGGCCAGGTATAGGGCCTGAAAAAGACCAGCCAACTGGAAAAAATAACCCAGAGAGGGCATAAAGCGGAGAATAAGAATATTTAGAAATAAAGGAAAAGAAGAATATCTCACTTCCATGCATCAAAAACCCCATATCTGTACTCCCGCACAATGTGGAAGGGACCACTGATCGAAAGTTCTCAGAAGTGGGATCATCAATGGCCCCCCCATCCAGAACTGTATCCCTAGAACCTGTCGCTCTTCTACTTGGACTTGGAACGTCCCTCACCATCAGCTGCAACTCCTTGTTAGTAGAAGGCGCCCGAAAAGTCGCATCGCTCGAGCTAGACTCAACGATCTCTAAAATTCGGAAGACTGGCTCCACCACAGGAGGAGGGTCAGACGAAGGTGGAGCGTCGCCCGACCTCACCAGACAACGTCGCTTGAGCGAGGGAACCTATTCCTCGAGTCGAGGAACTATCTCCACGGAATGTTTTCCCCCATTGGACTTAGTAGATGGGCTCGGAGAGACGAGGGTGGCGGAATTGGTCGAGGTAGCGCTTTCGACAATGGCCATACCGTCCGGAGAAACTTGGCCAATCTGAAGAAGAGATACAATTACGAGTTCACGTCTTGTGGGTGAGACGGATGGTGACTTCGTAGGATATGAACAAACAAACCGGAAGCAACGATAGTCGAACGTTGGAAGGAGAAGATTCAACGTCCTACCTATTGGAGCCACTCTACGAGTAGGATGCTCATCGTTGCCTATGATTGAGCCATCAGGATCCCCGACCAGGTGATGTTCAGCCAACTTTTCATTCGTTATGATCAGAGTGGGGACTCTTTGGGCCCAAGGAATTGCAAGAATTTTTTTAGAACGCTATCCGTCCAAGAGGCGATGGGAGGGGTCCCACCTGGGAATATTACCAAGAAAAATCGGAAACTCAGAAGGTCATCGCAGTTGAAAAGAAAAGTAGAGAAATTTAAAACATATCGTGCTCTCTGAAGCAACTAAACATGTTTCTGACCATCAGACTGTCACCAACTAGCCACTGCCCGCGAACGAAGAAACGGTGATCCTTCAAGTTCTTGTTCGAAATCGGAGCATTGAAAAACATCCCCCGATGAGAATTCAGGCTGAAGAACCCAAGGAAGCCTCTTATGGACTTCATCATAGTTATGGTAAACAGTAGCGAGACAGTCATCGCCTCACCTACTCCTTGTTCCGGCCACAGGTCGACCAACGACATGAGAGCGGCCCATGCGTTAGGGAGCAAGTTGAGACAGAGCCATGTCGGCAACAACCAGGAAAGCCTGGGCCAAAAGGGAAAGGGGAAGTTTAACCCCGTTCGAGAACATCTGCGAGTAGAAGCTCATCCAGCCTAGATAAGGGGAGTTTATTCTTTCATTCACAGACGGAAGGCGCATGTGGACGGAATTGGGTATGCGATAAGTGCCCCGGAGTTTCGAAAGGTCTTGCTTAGTAGCCAACGACAAAACGTGGTGGACGAATGGACGGCGAGCCATTGAAACAGTCGGTCTGGAGAGTAAGCACGAAGCAAAGGCGTAAAAGGGGTGTGATCGTCAACCCGCCTGCACAAGGATTTAAAAGGATCTCTGAGCGCCGCTTCGAATTCCAACGACCTTGGAGATTGTGGCTGCCGATCCCGCCGTTTCAAAAACCATGCCAGGGATGCAATTGACAAGGAAAGAGCGACTGACACATGTCCCTCAGTCACAACGGTACGCACTGATGACTATCGATGTAGTCGCAATAACTCGTGGGCCCCACATATTGATTTGCGAAAATACGAATGGAACGCCCGCGTGCCTATTCGACCCAGAACGCTTTTGGGCCCAGTCCACTAATCTACACGGTGGCCTGGCCTCAAAAGAGGGCTAACTGTTATGCATAGATTCCGAATAGGACACGCGTTTGTCCCTCTGTGAGTGCAGGCTCACTAAGAATAATTTCTCAGAGAGGGTGTCATCGAGTAGAAGACTTGTCTACTCACGATGGGACGAACACCACAAACGATTATGCCTCGTGCATAGCCACAACTGGCGATGTGTTGTGGGCATGACGGGTACATCCAGCGGCCCTGGGCGACATGCCCATACGATGCAGACAGTGGAACTACCCTGCACTATCGGGAGCGCGCCCTTCTCTGTCCAACCATACAGCACGCGACGTCCCTGCTACTTCCAATCGTTGTCCTTTTTGGTCGACTCTCTAGGGCTATAAAAGGATGGACTATCCTCCACACAAAGTAAGTGAAAAACCTGTCATTGAAATCTTTAGTGTCTTATTCCTGTTCTTACTGTTATCACTGATTAAGCGTCGAGTATATTAGGCAGGACACCGCACCGGCGTCGAGTTCTTTGATTTCAGGTCCAGTGGATCCAAGGTCGGACTGCTCTTCCAAACGCCACGTGGCCCTCCGCCGAAATTCGCCGTCAACATTTTCTATTAGTGTAGTGGAAAGGCTCTCGGGCTTGATGGGTTTTCGGTGGGTTTTTTAAATAGGCTTGGAGTGTTGTGGGAGATGATTTCTGCCGGGTTGTGTTGCATTTTTTGACACCTCGTTCTTACCGCATGGTGTGAATGCAATGTCTATCACGCTTATTCATAAGGCTCCTAACACTTCTAATGTTGAGGTGGAGATGTTGGCAGCTTTCTTAGACCTTTCACTGGGGTCACTTCGTGGTTGTTATCTCAGGGTTTTGCTTCTTTCGCGCCGGCTTTCTCTTCGCAATTGTTAGCCTTTGCTTGAGCGAATTGTCTTTCATGTTCGAAGTTTGTCAGTTCGGGTGCTTAGTTTTGCTGGCCAGTTGAATCTTATTCAGTTGGTTCTGCAGAGTTTTCAAGTCTATTGGGTCAGTATGTTTATCTTTCCAACTCGGGTTATTCATGATGTTGAACAGATTCTGCTTTCTTTCTTGTGGAAGGGGTGCGAGAGCGAGCGATCGAGGGCTACGCTGGCTTGGTCTAAGGTGTGTATTCCTTTTTAGGATGGTGGTTTGGGTGTGCGTCTCTTGGCTTCTTGTAATTCTACCGCTATAATGGATTTGTTCTAGTTTTTTATTACGCGGGCTGGCTCTCTTTGGGTGGCGAGTGAAAGCTTATATTCTTCAGGGGGATTGTATTTGGACCATTCGTGCTTCACCTCCGTTCTCTTGGTGTTGGTGGGATATTATTTATGTCTACGATGCTTTTCAACCTCTGGTTAGGTTTGCTATTCGAGATGGTCAGTGTTGTTTTGTGTGCCAAGATACATTGCTTATGGGGGTCCGATTTATCTGAGGTTTGATGACCTAGGTTATCTTTGATGTTGTAAACTCGTCCTGGTCGAAGGTTGCTTATTTTCTATTCCCCGAGGGTTCATGGTGCTGGCCTCGGGGTCGGCTAATCTTCGGGAGCTTGTCTCAAAGGTTTCATCTGTACAGGTTTTAGTTGTGAGGATTGATGTGCCCATTTGGATTCTGATGTTGTCGGGTCTCTTCTTAGTGTCGAGAGCGTGGGGTATGTTGGGGCTAGCCCGACTTCCTGTTTCTTGTTTTTTTTTGTTCGGTGGGCACATTCCAAAGCACTATTTCATTGCTTGGTTGGCGGTACGTGATCGACTTGCTATGAGGGATGACTTATGTCATTGGGACTATTTCGTTCCTATTTCCCGTGTGTTTTGTGCTGACATGGAGTCGTGAGATCATCTATTCTTTGAGTGCCTATTTAGTTGGGAGGTGTGGTCTTTCATGATTGCTTGGGCTGGTTCTTCTCACAGGTTTCATATTGATATACTGAGCTTGCTTGGGTTTGTCACGTTAGTGCTGAGAAGTCTGCTCATCGTCGTATGTGGTGCTTGACATGGACCTCGACTTTTTCTTTTATCTTGAGGGAGCGTAATCCTAAAGTTCATGCTGGTGGGGTGGGCTGGTCGCCTTTTGTTCTCCTGTGTGTCTTGAAAGCTGAGGTCTATTATCGTTTTACTACCTGATCTAGAAGTTGATGCTTGAATTTTGATTCTATGTTTATCTAGCGGTTGTTTTCTTGATCTAATTTTCTCTCTTCTTGTCTTGTGCTTACACTTTGGGTGTTTTGTCTTGATCTCGGGATGTGAGATCCTGCTTTTTTTGTTTAATAGATTTACCTTTGTAAAAGAAAAAAAAACCATTACTAAATATATGTTTTAGTTTTTAATGTTTTAGTAATTTTTAAGTTTATTATCTTTTTTTTTCGGAATTTTATTCTCTTTTGTTCAAACCTTTTTAATTCAGTCCCGTGTATTTAATTAGTCCATGAATGTTAAAAATTAGGCCACAGTAGCATGACACTGTGTTTTAGCAAAAAATTATATCAGAAATTAAGCATTCTTCTAAAATTTTATGAAATTGGCAAAAATTTAGACTGTTTTCTCTGGCTGAATTAATTATATTCATAATCTTCTAAACGTTTTTCAACTCACTTACTGTTATACCAGGTAAACTTAACATTGGCCAATTTTTTTTAACAAATGATGATGCTTGTAATCTTTCTATCTTGCTGACACCTCCACATATATATTATATATTTTTTCTTAATCGCATAGTTCAGCGGTAATTAATATATATGTCCAACGAACAGGTTGTAAGTTCGATCCCCCACCTCCACATGTTGTACTAAAAAAAACATTTGTATAACTCCACCCTAACATCTGTTCCGGCAAGGCTTTCTTTTGGAGTAGTGTTAAAAAATATTTAATAGAAACCTTACCAATTGAGCTTCAAGAGAAAGAGAACCAAACCTAAGGTTGAAATTTTGAATATTCTGAAAACTTTTAAAACATTTAGCTAAAAAATGTCATAAATTTACAAAAATCTGAAAACTTCCATCTTTTGGTGAAAAACAAAAAACAAAATTTGGATTTTGATGATGTGTTTAAATGTCATGAAAACCCAAATTTTCTTTATCTAATTTTTGTGACGTTCTTTAAACGTCACGAAGACGTTCTTTAAACGTCACAAAAAGTAAAAAATAGGAAAAACTTTATTTTTTTCATAAAAAACACATATTTCACATTTGATGACATTTTTTTTCTAGCCTTTATTACTATTCATTAATGTCATATATTGACGCTTAAATTTGTAGCTCTATAAAGAAACTCACAAAGGCAAGACTAGTTATTTTAGTCTTATTGAAAATATCAATCAATCTACATGAAGGATCAAATATTGTATACATGAGTAGAGACAAAGATACGTTCTTTGCAACCACATGGGGAACCATTCTAATATCGGAAATTTGGTGCAAACCACATAAACTTAGGGTTCCAACAAAACTGAAATTTAGGGTTTAGAGGTTTTATGGTAGAATCATTGAAGTGATATGTGCCATTCATGCCTGTCCAAAATGAGGGGTGAGAATTAGGCCTACTTTCATGTTCCACTATAAAGTTGATACAATTCCCTTGTAGCTCATTGGAAGTAGTTGTTGGAAGGACGAGTCTAGTTTTGCTTGACAAAAATAATACTTGCTCCTTTCCCAAATCCTTGGGAAGCCTCTCTTCTCTTGCTAGATCTTCTATTTCATACACCTTGAATCTATCCAAACAACTATACGCCATATTTTCAAATGTCGCATAATTTGCCTCTGTTTCGTCATTCTCGTTATCTTCTTTATCTATTTCATCACCATCAATTATTTCTCCAATGTCGTGGAGTGTATTCGCTTCTTCGTTTAGTTGATTGTAGAACGATTTGGTGTACTTTTGAATTAACAAAACATGGCCTTTGATCGACTCAACTATGTATGAGACATGAGTATACCTCCAAAAAACCTTAAATCCAACCCAATATGAAATCCCTTCGATTTGTAATGAGTCACTCTTTCCATAGTTTATGTCAGGAATCAAGGTGATTGGAATAGCTTTACCATAGTTTGGCAAATTGATAGTGATATTTTCAATCTTCTTGGTGATAGTTTTACCATTAACCAACACATAGAGCTTTTGGCGACAAAACACTATGTCACTCAAAGTATAGACTTGTCCAAATCCGTTGAAAATTGAAATAAATTCCCATTTTTCATCTCCAAGTCTACAGAAAGCAAGTCCCTTAAAGTCACCAACGATTGCAACCACAGTACACTCTGAAATAATCGACGACGACAGCTCAACCCGCTGTAAGGATAAAGCGGTCGGTAGGGACGAAAGGATGCATTTAGCACCAGAAATAGGGTTAAAAAGAGATATCTTCGATCCAACCGTCTTAAAAATAACCCAACCCTTGGAGCAACCAACAACATTATTTCCCCCATCAACATGGAATGTGTGAAATTTGTTTTCCGAAACACTGTAGAGTTTTATGGTGTGTTTACTTGAGTGGTGAGGAAGCAAAAGCCACGGAAATTGAGGCCTAAGAATATCAGATTGCAAAAGAAGTGATTGCCATGATTTGCAAACCATGGAGTTACGAATATAATCAGTTGAATTAAGTTTCAAAGCAATTTTCTCCATAAGATCTCCAGGCAAGTTTTTCCATGGACCATAATTTCCTATATTTTGTGTTTTGAAACCAATATTATTGAGCCATCTTCCAAAACATTCAATTTTGCGATACATTATCTTACCTGTCCAGAAAATTTAACAAAAGTGAAATTAGATTAAAAAAAAGAAAAAGTATAGTTATAAATTGAATCGTCAATCAAGGCTGTTTATCTAAGAAAAAATATTAACATTCTCGATCTAACTTGAGTAGTGATGAATTTTACATGTGACAGTAAAGGTAATTGATAGAAATATTAAAAGATAGTGAAATTAGTAGGAAAACAAATTAATCAATTGATTTTTTTTACTTGATATGGCCAAATATGCATAAATAAAGATGGTCGATTTTTTAAGCTAGAGAGGAAAAAAAAAAAAGAAAGGATAATTCTGATCTCAAAAATTTAGAAGATCATTTTAAATATTTCATAATGTGTAGTTTTAGATTAATAAGAGTAAAGGGAAGTAACTTTACAGTAATTGTGTTAATTTTACTTTAAGGTTGCTTTATCACTATATTTTCAAGAGACTAATTTATCATTAAAGCAAGAAACATTAAAGAATAAAATATTGAAATTAGAATTCATGTATGTCATAATGGTGAAATTGACACAAACACAAAATTCAAAACGGAAAAAAAATGTTTTCAAAAAATCCTAATTTTAGTTTTTTTCTTAGCACAACATGGATATGGAGGTTTCAAAATTTAAAAAGATTTTATCTTTATATTTAAAAAAATTTTATTCATATGTATTTTAATTTATCAATCGTAATAATCCATGTTATGAACGGGTTCTAAGAAATAATTGACGCAGTAATCACATCAATTAAAAATTAAAGCAAGGACCATTAAAAAATGATAAACTAAAAAATGTACAAAAAGTAGAACTCGTGTATGATTAATGGCGAAACCAACACTCATTAAAAAAAGTCTTAATGTTATATTACGTTTTCTTTTGTTTTTCCTTGCAATTCCTTATCTCTCTCCCCCAATTTAACAACCATATGATCTTAAAAAACAATAAAAAAAGTAAAATAATAAAATATATATATATATATATTAAAAATTTACCCTGAACTTAAACGAACAGTAGTGTAGCATATTTTTTTACAACAAATTTCCAATTTCATTAAGCACTTCAGCCCAAGCTTGCTTGCAATTTTTATCCTTCATACGTTTTAATAAAAATAAAGTAAATCCCTCTGACCTCCTAATTTCAAGAAATATTAAGCATGGACGAAAATTAAGCTCAAATAATTCACCAAATCGAACATTGAACAAATCTCTCAAGATTAAAAATTTCACCAAAATCCAACTCTAATGTTATTTTTTGAAAAATCCAATCAATTTGGTTCCACATATATATTTTATAATTTTATAATTCATTAAATACATTGAAGAATGATTTCTTTCTTCTAACAAATTTTCGAAACAAAATCTATTAAAGGTAAGAATTGCCAATAATGATTATTCAATTCAAGGGTGCTCCAACTAATTTGACTAAATTGAGATTTTTTAGTATTTTTTTTTTTTAAAGGGCAAAAAAAACCTCCATCACTTTTGTCGTTCCAAAGCGTATTTACGACGAAAGATCGGACCTAAAAAAACATTTACAGAATAAAAGGTTTTGGTTTTTTTTTTGTTTTTTGTTTTTTGTTTCCTATCACTTATTTATGAATATAGACAGAAAACGATAAAAAAAGAAAAAGAAAAAGAGAAAAAGAGTTTGATAAAAAAAAAGAACAAATTAAAATCAAGTTTAGAAAACTTACTGAGATTCATTAGACCACAATCAGAAATTTGATGTTCTTCGAACTAAAAAAATTAGAAACTTGAAAGAAGGGCTATATCGAATGGATAGTAATAGAGATTGTGTTCTATGGCCAACTTATTTAATGGCCAACTTATTTATAAGATTTCTCATGCAGTTTTACAAATTTGAGTAGGAATAGGAATTTGGAACACGATTAATTTTATATATCCATTGAATTAAAGATATAGTTGGAATTATCTATACTTCAAATTAAAAAAAATAAAATAAAATTATAACATGAGAGCAAATAATGACAACGAGGATGACGATAACGATAATGATAATAATAATAATATTATTATTATTATTAAGGTGGTAAAGGTTGATACAGTCTTTTTAAATGCTAATTTACTATTCGTTAAATTTTAAGTTCGTGTTTGAACTTTTAGACGTGTTTTAATAAATCGTTTAAATCTAATAAGTTCCTAAAATTTAAATTTTATATCAAATAAGGCTTTGAAATTTCAATTTTGTTCTCGTAGATGTTTTAATTTTTTTTTAATACAATAACACGAACATTTTGTTTGAAGATAGGTATCTTGTAAACATTTGATACACTTTTTAAACACAAGATAATAAATTGAAAAAAATACTAAAACTTAGGACCAAAATGTTGTGTACAAATTCCCGTGCGCAAACAACACGACTAATCCCTTCCAAAGTATGGGTGTCCTGCAAAGAAAATAAAAGATGAACACTCTGATGCTTAAGTTAAGGAATGAAGTTAGATTGTAAGTACTATGTATTAAAAGGGGATTCAAACATAGTAGATTGTTGAGGTCCTCTTTCTTTTTATACATGGGAGCAGGCACCCAAATTTGGCAGGTGGGTCCGATGTTCCTGCATTTCGTCACAGAATGGTCACTTTGGTGATGGTGCTGATTGCACTCAGTCAATCTTGCTGTTATGGTGTGCGAATTACGAGCTGCGTGCTGGTGAGTTCGGAATTTCGACAGGCTTGCCTTTCATTTGCAACCCTAATGACAAGGTTTGGTTCATCCCCCAGACATTCGACATGTTGCAAGTCGGTTTTTATCCCCGTAACATTATAGGGGCAAGGTTACACTCGCTTAGAAATCGTTGAGTGAAAGGACAGAGGGGCAAACAGACACCAAAGTTGAAAATCTTAGTGTAAAACCCCACATGCCCCAAAGGAGGTTTATCAATTGACTCACCTTCACGGGGCAGGCGCATCTTGAAATTCTTCGGAACGTCGTACCTATATCTAAGCTACTTCCGAAGCATTTTCAAACAACTGGACTCTACGTGGGATGGGTCCCTTGTAGAAGTCGACACCATTGACCACATGAATCACTGCTGCGAGAAGACGCCTCGATAACCCTAGTTCTAACCATTACTCGGAGGAAGGTAACCATAACACAACCATGATAGAAAGGGAAGATAACTATGATGACTGAACAAAGGAGGAGAAGATCCGATGTTAAAGTAAAAATCAAGAGGCAAATACACGTTGTTCACATAGAGCCTTAATGAACGGCCAGGATTAGAACGTTCAAGCCGTTGTGTACGAGGAAGAATTGCGATCGTCAAATTAATGGCATGGCTAACAGCTTGGATTAATAAGAGATGTAACTGTAGCATATACCTGATCTCCACTAACTTGCAGGAGACATAACTGCAGAGAGCAAAACAGCAAGGGAATGACCATTCTTTGCATAGCTTAGGAGGTAATACTCAAGCTCGTAAAGTGGGCACTAATGTCATGCGGAAGAAAACCAACCTACCATGTGTTAAATGTTTAGAGAATGAGCCAGATCAGCCTCATCAAGGCTGCCAATGAAAGGCAAGTCGTCAAAATTACGAACTCGACAACACACCTCATCATCTGCATGCCATAACAGCAAGATTGACTGAGCGTAGTCAGTGCCATCACCAGATTTGCTAATGTGATTATAATTGCTCAAGAGCTCCAAGAGTTAACCTACATCACTAAGGAATAAGTTAGAGGTGAGAATAACTGAAATGAGGAAGCTACATTGTACCAGAACCAAATTTTGGTTATTTGGAATGACAAAGAGCATCCATAACGGGCCAAGAGGAAAAGGGAGATCAAAGGAAGGCCAAGAGAATGGCCTGGTCTAAAAGAGGGCTCCATTGCATGCACTCCAACACCATCCGCACGGCCTTGCATGCCAACGCCCATGCACCTCCCACCTCTCCAGCCTCCTCT
>NW_019104625.1:326256-341530 GCF_001995035.1 Momordica charantia
TGATTTTGAGATGTTGTTGTTTTCTTTTAAATTGCCCACGGAGGGCGGAGTTCTGACAGTTGATGATATTTATATTTCTGATGGAATGTATGGAACTCGAAGCTTTATTTCGTCTAAATTATTTTCCAGGAGATTGCTTATCTCGTGTTTAGAGTTAAGGTTAGCTAGAAGAATTATTTTAGCGTTGCCTAGGATGTTATATGAATTCTTGGGGCCTTACATGAGACCAGGTGGAAAGCTGGGAACATAACTTCACAAGATGAAATTCACTCCTCCCTGACTTTAGGGGAGTAGATGAGTGTTCTCTTAAATGCTGACTCCGGGACTTGAACAACGGGCCCAAGCCTCTCACTGGCCCTAGAGGGTCTTCTGGTTATTCGTTGTACCATAACCGGGTTGTTAATTAGAGAAACAGTGATATTTAAGAAGTAAGATGTAACTCAGAGGTAAAACGGTAATTTGACCCAGCTTGAGTTACTAGCACTCGTGAAGGATTGACTTGCCATTAATGGTTGTATATATCAGTGGACACGAAAATATTATGCAGTGAGAAGAGTGCAACTACGGGTCTTTAGTGGAGTGATCTGTAGTTAATGAATGTTGATTAATTCAGTTAACGAGTTTGTCCAATTAATCTCATATTGTTTGAGTTTCTGATCTATAGGTCCATTAGGTCCCCTTGTTAGCTCATAACAGGTAAAACGAGGATCAACAATTATGAAATAATTTGAAATGTTCAAATTATATAAAGGAGTGTATATAATGTACATTGGTACATTATATATAAATATTAATTTCGGATAAAGATTCAAAATTAATACTATATATGAGATAAATTATTTGAATGGGATTCAAATAAAAATTAATATGAATATGAGTCATAGTAAAACTATAGATTAAAAATAATATGCATAAGATGTACGTTACAACAATAGGTCATACAAGATAAATGATTTATAATATGATTCTATTTTGATAATACATAATTAACACTTAATTATTTATTTGATCAATATATATATATGTTTAATTAATTAATTAATTGTTAATTAGATTAATTAATAGGATTATATATATATATATATATTAATATTAATTTAATTAAAAATAAAAAAATTGCAAGGGAGTGAGGAAGTTATATGACGTAGGGTAACTCCCACGTCATGATGGTTATCTTGCAAAATTCTTCTGCGAAAATAGTATCCCAAGAAGAACTTCCTCTGCATTTCTCTTAAAGATAATTTTCTCTCTCAATTCCCTTTCTTTGGTTTCCAAAGTATTGCTCCCACAAGCAAGATCGTTGTTCCCAGACGATAGCGGGAAGATCGGTGGTTGGTTTGTTGGTGATTCCTTGAAGAACGGTTCTTCAAAGGTAAAGAAAATTTTATTCCCCTATATTTTTCTTTAGAAGTGTGGTTTTTGTTTTTCAAAATATTCAAGAACAAGATCTCCGTCTCCGTTGCGGGATTAACATCCCTTCAATTAATGTATGTCATTTTATTCAAGATATCAACGATCTCATTCACTTACTTCTCTAATAATGAGCCATTGGCTGCGGTCTTTAACATCATTCTCGATGGACGATCAAACCCTCCATAGAATTGCTCGATTTGCAAACATGCGTGCATTCTATGACTTGGGCATCTCCCGAGTAAATCCTTCAAACATTCCAAAGCTTCTTGAACTGCTTTGTTCTCTTTTTGTCTAAAAGACACAATGTCTTCTCGAATGTCTGCGTTCCTCATCAAAGTATGGTACTTTGCAAAAAATTTATCCGTTAGTTCTGCCCTCGTGGTGATAGAATCTGGTTCTAGTGCGTTCAGCCAAGTGCTTGCATTGTCCCTAAGAGAAAAAAGAAACAATTCCAGTCTTAGTGCATCTTTAGAGATACGAGGAAGTTGAAATGCATTGACAATTTCAATAAAACATTTGAGATGGGAATAAGGATCATCGTTAGTTAATCCTCCAAACTGGACCATTGTTTGCAACATCTTGAACATGACTGACTTAAGTTCGAACTGTACGGCTTGGGGTAAAGGATTACTTATCCCTGAATTTAAGTTATTGAATGCATGAGTGAGATAATTCCGCATGACTACATTTCAGTTATTAGCTAGAAGGATCAGATTAGGAACTCCTCCTACTCGGTTTGCTGGTCCTTCACCTGCCATATCTTCATTCACAGGTGGATCTTGATCTTTCAATTTATGGATCAAAGTTCAACCAATTGGACCCTGTGCTCATACACAACTTCCTTAAATGTTAAATATAAAAATTAAGGCAAATGACAAAGGCATGCAACAATGACACATGGAACAATTCACTTAAAAAGAAAATGATTTGAAAAATTAAGTCCCCAGCAACAGTGTCAAAAACTTGTTGAAACTTTCTCTACCTTTAAATATAAGAGACACGTGCAAGCGTACACGGTCACAAGTAATACTTGAGAGTAATACAAGGTCGAATCCTTAGGGACTAGTGCTTTTAGAATCGTTTTTAAGACGTGAATGGTTGAAAGATGCAATTGTGGTTTATGAAGAAAATACTGATAACATGTTGTTGTTTTGGTTTTAAATAGCAAGCAATTTAATAAAACTCAACCTATCTGCTTCCTACCTTAGTTTTGATGGAAAATGTGGAAGATACACATTTTTGGGGGAAATGCACCAGACACTATTTGGCTAAATCTTAGGAATATGAGTTCTACTCTTTCACGAACCGCTTTTGGTTGTTGCAGAGGCTAGGGTAACCTACAATCATATTTCTATGTGTGATTACAATCATAGAAACTAATTATCAACTCATTTTCATTTATGGGTCAGAGGGCCTATGTCTAAGACTGTGTTTTATGCGCTGATGTCTAAGTCACATCCCATATTGGTGTCCTATTATTTTACCTAATCCACCCTTCTCATATTTGGACTTTAGTGCAAAAATCAAATTCCCAGTGGCCAAATGGAAAAAAGACGGAAAGACAATTTTTTAGAAACCAACCCCAGATTGCGATGGGCGCAATCTGGTCAAATGCTGAGTATGTTTGAAAATCAAATAATTTGACTAAGGCATTTCACAAAGAGGTCGATAAATAACTTAGTGCATAATCAAAGGAAAGAAAATGCATAAAAACATAAAAAAAAGTAATTTCGATTGAATTTAAATGAAAAATAACGGTGTACAAGGAATTCTAGCTAAACCCTCATCTCTTTCGAGCGTAAGGGGAGTGTAAACTCGCTTAAGAGCTTTAAAAGAACAGATGAAGAATGAAAGTACGAACTGGAATTAAAGACAATACGATAAGTAAAAGTATAAAAATACAAGAAAATAACAACTAAAACATAACTCTAAAGCTTATGAATGAATTCTCTAACTAAGAACGGAAGAAAAGAAAATGAAAACGAGATGAGAATGGATCGTTTGCTGCTGGGGCAGTGACTCCCTTTTATAGGCTTTCAAGTTGGTTGAACTTCCCACCATTTTATGTGGAAATGGGTTGAGATTCTCTCAACAAATCCTCCTTGATTTGGAATCATGATTTTGGCTTCATTCAAGCATGTTGGAAATGACTCCCTTGCCCATCATTAAGTGAAACGCACGTTTTCAAGTCAAAAAGAGCCAAGCGTTTTTTTCTGCAAAACAGATTTCTGTTATTTTCTTTCAACTTTGACCACATTTTTTTTCATACTTTTCCTAAAGTACCATATATTGCAAATTATCCAGAAATATTCTATGCATGTTCTACTTTAAGAATATATAAACCTTTTTAGCTAATAATGATGGGAAATTGTTCATTTTTATGGTTAAACAGGCATACCGACACACATTTCTGCAGTAAAAAGTCAACCCTAACAGTAGCTTTCAAACTCTAACTGCTCCTGCAAGGCACGTAATGCATTCAAGTAGGAGCCCTAGTCGAGACCTCTACTCTAAAAGATGTCTTGGAAGATCAGGTCTACACAGTCGCATTTGTGGACCTCACTAACTACATACTCAGCCTCTGCGGTTCCCACACATTGAAGAAGCAGTTAGAAGTACCCTCTCTTATACAGGACTCCGCCCTTGAGGAGGTAGTGGGCCACTCGTCTCCTGGGCGGCGGGCCTCCATTCGGTCTTGTGGCATTTCCCTCTCGAAATGTTTTAAGATAGGAGTCCCCAAGTTCGTTATCCCTGGGAGTTCAATGTCCATGACCTCGGGTTCAGCGAGGCTCGAGTCACGTAGGATTTTGACCATCATCGTTCGGGGCACGTCCGTTTCATAAGACGACGGAAGGCGTCGGTGTCAGCGTTCTTGGACATGACCTGTTCGACAGTGCATATTTTGGAATAGTTTAAGAGTGATCGTATGGAGGTAAGAGGCCATTCGATTGTCCTTGTTAACTTGGTGAACCACCAGTTGCGAGTTGCTGATGACACTGACGTGGTAGGCCCTCATTATTTTGCTAGCCAGAGCTCACGATCAACGCCTAATACTTAGCCTCATTGTTTGAAGCTTGAAAGCTGCGTGTAGGGCATAATTGTGTTAGCTCCCCTCAAGGATGGTCAGCAAGATTCCTACTATGTAGCCTTGTTCGTTTGCGGACACGTTAGTGTGGAGGGTCCAACATCCTAGCACGATTCCCTGATTATCTTAAGCAGGCACCGGGGTCAACTCGACTAAGAAGTGGGCCGCGACTTGGCCTTTTATAGACATTCTAAGGGAGCACTGATGTCGTACTCTCTTAGCTCGACCGTCCATTTCATGTTCCTACCCGAGGCTTCTGGCTTTTAGAGCACCTGTCGGAGGGGTTGGTCGGTCAGGACCACGATCCGATGGGCTTGGAAGTAAGGTTGTAGTCTCGGTGCTTAGATGACTTGGACCAAGGCCATTTTCTCAATTTTGGTGTAGTGGGTCAATGCCCTAATCATGGCGTTGCTGGTGTAGTACACCAAAGACTGCTTTTTGCCTTCTTCTTTGACGAGAGTCGAGTTGACCACCCTTTCTGAGACGACCAAATAGAGATATAGGTCATCCCTCAGATTCAGCTTTGTGAGGAAGGGAGCTAATGATAGGTACTCTTTCAATTACGCAAAGGCCTTCTTGCACTCGTTCGTCCACTCGAACTTGCCTTCCTTTCTCAAAGTCATACAAAATGGTAAGCACTTGTTAGTGGACTTGGAGATGAACTTGTTCAAGGCGGCAATCTTTCCGTTCAAACTATAGAGTTGTTTAGGTTGGCCAGTGACTTCATGTCGAGGATGGCTCAAATCTTCTCCAGCTTTGCCTCGATCCCTCGCTGGTGCACTATGAAACCGAAGATCTTACCCGACCTGAACCCAAAGGCACACTTCGTCGGGTTCAGTTTCATGTCGTGGTTATGCATTACACTACAAGAATTTATTGTTTCCTAATGAAATTATTCCCAAAATTAAAAACGTTGTCGGAGAAGCCAATTTCTCCAACGAAAATAAAATCGTGGGGACAATTATAAGTTTTGCCGACGTTTCCACAAAAACATGCAAAAAGTTTATATTTGCCGACGTTTTCTACATAATGTCAGCAAATATTCAATTTCTTCTGACGTTTAAGAAAAAACGTTGGGAATATAGGCCGATAAATTCAAACACACCAATGTTACGTACTAAATATTCTGACGTTTGAATAAAAATGAACGTGGGTCATTTTCTCCTGACGTAAATTAAATCGTAGGGACAATTATAAGTTTTGTCGACATGTTCTACAAAAACGTTGGGAAAAATTCAATTTCTTCTGACGTTTTATAAAAAACATTGAGAATATTGGCAGATAAATGCAAACACACCAAAGTTACGCAATAAATATTCCGACGTTTTAATAAAAATGTGTGGCAAAGATCCCTTCTCCCGATGTTTTTACAAAAACGTTGGGAGAAGATCACTCATCACCACGTTTTATAAAAGACGTGAGACAAGTAACCTTATCCCAACGTTTTTACATAATGTATCCCAACGTTGTATTAAAAACGTTACGATAAGGAAACTTATATACCAAGGTTTTTACAAAAACGTTGGAATCAGTTCGTGAATCGTTTTATTAATGCGTCAATATATGAGCTATTTCATCCACGTTTTGCAATAAACGTCGAGAATTTGGGTTGATAAGTTCAAATATACCAAAATTATGCGTTAAATATTCCGATGTTTTTACAAAAACGTTTGGAGAATATCACTCATCGCCATGTTTTTTTAAAAAGTTGCGACAAGTAATTGTTCACACGAAATTTCCGGAGAAATTATATTTCGTGGAGTTGAACTTTTATATTTGTAGTATGTGTTGTATAGTGGATTCAATCTCTAATCTTTATCCTCTGATTCCTTCTCTCGAACTTGATGTGAAGATTGAGATGCTTGTTCTTGAATTTAGATCGATGTTCTATGTTCTTTGAAAGTCTTCAAGTCTTCAAGTCTTCATTGTCTTCAGGTTGGTCTTCGAATCATCAAGTCTTCAGAGAGTCTTCAATTTTGTATGAATTCTCTCAATTATGAAATTTTGAACCTTCATAATGAATGAGGTCCCCTCTATTTATAAAGGTTTCCATAAGCTTTGCTGGGCCATTGGGCTTGGATAATTTTGGGCCAAGCCCAATTCTTTAAATGAATTTATTTAAATTTAAATATTAATCCACTTTATTTCATGGTAAATTGGGTTTTGTGCCAAGTTTGTGAACCAAATCGATTCCAAGTCCAATACTCATATGACCCAATTACATATTTTAATTGTGAAATTATCTTTAATTTTAATTTAGGGTTAATATATAATTAATCCTTAAATAAAATAGATAATGACGTGGGCGTTTATGATTGATCCAAAATTTTTGGTTCTACACTAATCTTATCCCAACATTTTTATAAAAATGTTGGGGGTTTTATTTTAAAATAAATTTGAAAGTTATAATATTTTAAAAATTAGTTTTGAAAATAGTAATATTTAAAAAAATAAAACTTTGAAAATGGCTGTCACATTCATTAAATTTTGTGAATACTTATGATAATAAGACTTATTTATGGTTTAATTTGGATTAAAACATGTGAGAAAAAGTGGATTTTTCCCAACGTCATAGAGAAAACGTCACGATAATAGCCCAATAAATTAAAATATACTAATATTGCCATAAGTGTACATTTCTCGACCTTTTTAAAAAACGTTGGGAAAAGATAATTTATCTCAACGTTTTTGTAAAAACGTGGGGCAAAGCAATCTTTTGTCAACATTAGTTTAAGAATGTTGGGGTAAATAACTTATCCCTACTTTTTTAGAAAACATTGGAAGAAATCTTCAAACTTCTTAAATTCCATATTTTCCCAACGTTATTATAAAATGTTGGGAGAATTTGTTGAATACCGACATTCGTTAGGAAACGTGGGGAGAGATTCTCTGATAGCAACATTTGTTAGAAAACGTGGGTAGACGATAATTTATCCTAGCGTTTTAAAAAACGTTGGGATAATCTTTTTTTTTTTTTTGGAGAATCTTTTGAAACAATTGAAATCTCTAATATTCTATATGTTCCTAACGTGATTTTAAAAAATATGGAAGCCCAACGATTTCTAAAAAATTGGGAGATATGATAATCTTTTCCAACATTATTTTAAAATTGTTGGGATATGTTGAAGTATCTCAACATTCTATTAAAAACGTTGAGAGAAGTAATCTTATCCCAACGTTTTTGGTAAAAACGTTGTGATAACAGAATGTATCCCAACGTTAAAGGTGGGAAGTGGGAAAGTGGTGAGTGGGGAAGTTGTGACTTCCCCACCACTCTTCCTCTCTTATAAAAAGGGAGGTTCCCCCCTTCTTTTCGTTCACCCGGTCCACGGTTGTTGAGTTTTCGAAACTCCAATGCGAAATCTCTCTCTCGATCTCCCTCTCAATTATAAGACGGTTCCCACAAACTGAGTTCTTGACATCCAGAGGATAGCGAGGAAGGTCTTTTGGTGGCGTTAGTGTCTACATTGAAGAAGTGTCTTCAAAGGTATGTTTCACTAACTTCGTTTTATTTATGCCTATGTTTTTTCTTCATTGTAATTCTAAAACAAGATCAAAGTACACGCGTTCGCATGCTTCCGCTGCGAGATCCGATTCCATCATAGGTAGGTATCCGTATATATGAGTAATGACAATGATAAGGGCCTCAACCCAATCCCCCTCGATGTATTCCATACCTTTTCTCTAGTGAAGGCTTTAGTCAATGGATCTGCAAGATTATCACGAGATTTAATGTAATTCACATTAATAATTTCATTGCTTAAATAAGATCCCACAGTACTGTGTTTTCTTCTTATAGGCCTAGATTTACTGTTATAAAAATGGGTTTTTACTCTACTAATTGTAGCAATGCTATAACAATTCATTAAAAATTGGAGATATTAGTCTCTCCCACACTGGAATCTCATATAACAAATCTCTTAGCCAACTTACTTCCTCAAAGCCATAGCAATAAGCTCTATTTTTATAGTATAGTTGGCAATAAGTGTTTCTTTTTTTAGATTTCCAATAAATAGCATTACCTCAAAAGGTAAATATATATCCAATAGTAGATAGATAATCACCTGACAAAGTATTCCAGTATGCATCGGAAAACCCTTCATTAATGGCAGGATATTTTTTATACAATAAGTCATAGTCTTTTGTGCCCAATAAATACTTCATAACACGTTCGATGGCATGTCGATGCTCTTTATATGGCTTACTTGTAAACTTGCTAAGAACTCCTACTGCGTATGCAATGTCAGGTCGTGTACAATCAGTTGCATACCGTAGGCTACCAATCACACTTGCATACTTCTTTTGATTTATTACATCATTTTCACTTTCAATGGAAAACAAGTGAATACTTTAGTCAAAAGGAGATAAACACATGCTCACAATCAAAATAATTTTAATTTCTAAGTATTTTCTCAATATAATGTGGTTGGTCAAGAAAAAACCCATAAGAGGTTTTAGTTATTTTCATACCCAAAATAAAATTAGCTTCACCAAGATCTTTCATGTCAAAATGGCTCCTCAATAATTTTTTTGTTTCATCTATGACAAAAAATATGTGAGCCAAAAATTAGGAGATAATCAACCTAGAGGCTAATAATAACATGAGAATCTTCCCATGATTTCCAATATATGCATTTATCACATTCATTTGGTCTATAACCATTATTTAGCATGTATAAATCAAATTTGTCATGCAACAGCTTTGGGGCTTGCATTTTAAGCCATATAAGATGTATGATATTAAGATACCTGAGACTAAAATACTTGAGAATAAGATGCCTAGGAAATAAAGATAACTGTGTTTGATTGTATATATGTGCGGGATTAAGATACATGTGATTAAAATGTCTGAAAATAAATTATATAATATGTTTATTTTATGTGTGGTTACTCTAGAAGTATGCATTTTATGTGGTTGTAAACATTGATTAATAACGAATCAAATTTAAATCAAAAAATAAATAATATAAATTAAATTATTTTATATTAGTATTCTAAATTTTAAATTAACAATTTAGCTCTATTTACAATTTAGCACAATAATCAATTGAATAATTAATATTAAATGTTATTTAACAAAAATTCAATATATACATATTTAATAAAATAATATATTTGTATAAAGCTTTAAAACCAATTAAAATTAACTTCCAATAATTAATTTACATTAATTAATTTATCGTTATTAAGTTAAAATAATAATTATTTTAAGCAATTATATTTTAATTTAAGGTTTACTCGTTAATAAATATATTATAAATAATATATTAAATTTATGTTTTTTATTTATTTATAAATCAATCTTAATAATTACCATCTTATGTGTTTAACAAAATTAATCATTTTCATCTTATTAATTGCATCAATTAATTATATTTTTTATAAAAAAAATTAAGGATACACTTTAATAAATTATTTATTACAATACAATAATTAATTTAGTATATTATTGGTAAAATTTTAATGTTGTTTTATTAATTCTAAATTTAATTGAAATATTTTATTTAATTAATTAATTTTAATAAAATAATGTAATAAGTAAATAATTACATTAAAAAAATAATTTCTTTAAAAGAACAAAGATAAAATAACCCATCCACAAACCCATGAAACTGTGAGGGAAAATAAAGCCCTTGTCCATGGGAATAAAGGATGTCTAGGAATAAGCTATTAGTTTTAAAATGTGTGTAACAAACAACGGCTTTACTTGCCCATGTCCATTCCCACCCATAAAATCCCCAACCAAACGGCCCCATAGGAATTTAGCAAGCTTACACACTTTGTTCTCATTCTCGAGTTCTATAAAACATTTAGGTTGGTTCATATAAATTTCTTCTTCTAAATAACTATATAGAAAAGCTGTTTTCACCTCCATTTAATGAATACTCAAATAAAAAATTGCAGCAATTGCGATGGCAATCCAAAGGATGTGATTCTAGTAACTGGGGAAAAAGTATAAAAAAAATCTATATCTTCTTTTTGTTTAAAATATTTCGTGAAAAGTCTAGATTTATACTTGTCTATACCACTATCAAGTTTCAACTTTTTTCTCAGGACCCATTTACACCCTATGGTTTTACAACCTCGTGGTAAATAAACTAATTCCAAGTTTTATTACAAATTAGTATCTATATCTCATCATTTACAGCTTCTTTTCATAAATTTGCATATGGAGATAATAAAGCTTTTTGGAAAGAAACTGATGTTTCTTGCATATTATAAATATAAAAATCAACACCAAAATCTTTTACAATAATAGCTCTTTTACTCCTCAATTCAACCAGAGAATTATATTCGTTAATACGCTTGGAGTAGAAGATCCAAAATCAGTAGAAGTTTATCCATGATTTTCACCCCCCTATTTCTTGACTTTAAAGGATTTTTTTCTTCACGAAAAATTGCATGACTTAATTCAAAAATCATATTATTCTCAATATCAAGAAATCTATAGGTTGTGCTGTTAACTGCATAAATAAGAAAAACAAAAGTGGTAGCTTTAGACGCCAATTTAGGTCTTTTTGTATATGTTAACCTTACAAAAGCTTAGCATCCAAAACCCTTAAATATCCCAAATCTGGCTTATACCATTTCCACATTTGAAAAGGTGTTATCTTTGTCTTTTTATGTCGTTCTCTATTTAACACATGACAAACGGTTAAAACTGCTTCACCCTAAAGATTGACAGATGCACTTGATTCTTGTAGCATAGTATTAGTTAAACCAATTAAGGTTCTATTTTTCCTTTCATCTCCTCCATTACAAGCAGGTGAATATAGTGGAGTAGTCTCATGAATTATTCCCAATGATTCAACATATTAGTTGAATTGAAATGATTCGTATTCTCAACCTCTATCACTTATAACTCTTTTAATTTTTCTACCAAATTGATTTTCAACTTCGAGGAGAAATCTTTTGAAATTCTCAAAAGCATCACTTTTATTTTTCATGAAATAAACATAACTATATTTAGAAAAGTCACCAATGAAAGTGATAAAATATATATTTCCTCCTCTAGTTAAAATTCATTCAAATTCACACAAATTTGTATGAATTAAAAAAATCTAATAATTCAGTATTTCTATCAACACTTTTATGGGGCCTTTTGTAATTTTGGCTTTACTAGCTCTACTGCATGTCTCACATTTCTCAAAATAAATTTTTAAGACTAGGAATTAATCAAAGACTACTCATAGTTCTCATATACTTGCTATTTGTATGACATAAACAGGCATACAAAAAATTTAAAGAAGAGAGCGTATAAATTGAACTAGTAGATGCTTTATTAATAGTGTCAATGTTCAATTTGAACATCCCATAACAAGCATAACCTTTTCCAACAAAAACACCTTTTTTAGTTATCACATATTAATCAGATTCCATATTCTGTTTAAAGCTAGCTTTATTAAGAACATAGCTCGATATCAAATTCTTCCTCATGGAGGGTGTATAAAGCACATCTTTAAAAACTAAACCCTTCCAGAGGTGAATGTTAACTCAACCTCGTCATTTCCCATAATTTGAGTGGTATGGGAATCACGAAGCATTATTGTTCTAGGCTCCCTAAAAGGAGTATAAACTTTGGACTAATCTTTGTCATAACAAACATGTCTATTGGCACCAGAATGAGCTCACCATCCATCAACACTTTGAATAATATATATATCAGTTATCATAGTCCCAAATGGCTCTTTCAGTAACACTAGCTTGGGGTACAGGTTCATGTTTTTGAAATTTGCAAAATCAAGCAATATGCCAACTCTTAACACAAACAGAACAAACTAATCTTGAGTGCTGTGGATGTGCGTAATTCTTATTCACCTTGCCAGAATTTTTCCTATTTGAAAAACGATGTTTATTCTTCTTTTTTCATATAATTATTCTTCGGCTTTAAATGACAATTTTTAGGAATTTGACCGTTATGAAAATTATCATTAGTAGAGATTAGATTTACCTTGGTAGAATTTTCATTACCATATTGAATTAAAGCATATTGCCCTCTTGCTTGTTCTTTCACACGCAGATGCGAGTGATTAGCATCTCTAGAGAAATTTATTTCGCTTATGACGCATAGTTTTCTGGATCTCTCTCCACAATGGTAGAAGTTTGTCAATTATGCCGGCCACAATAAGATTGTCTCCAAACTTAATTATTTTAGATACTACTTCAGCTACTATCATTTGAAAGTTTTGCGCTTGCTCTACTACAAACTTTTCATCTACCAAATGAAAGTGAAAGAAATGATTTCCATCATATTTTTTCGCCGTTGCCTCTTCAGTATCATATTTACTCTACAAAGGCATTCCATATTTTCTTGGCATGTGTGAAAGTAGTATCATAACAATCATAAAAATGATTGGCAATAAATTTAAAACATAATACCGCCATTGGTACTCATCTTTCTCATACTTGTCAATTTTCTCCTAGTGTTCCATGAACTCTTAAACGCTAATGCTTTCACTATCAATTTTCTTTCGGTTCCTGTCAGCGAGGACATAGGCCACCTCGAGAAGATTAAAGGTACAACAACACTTTTCCCTTTCATCTCTTAAAGTGTGCTCCCTTCAATCTAAAGGGCCTGTTGAGATCTCCAACATTCTCATTAGGTCTCTCAATAGTAGACTCCATATCAATTTTCCTTAAATTTGATGTTGAATCTCCTTTAAACTGTTGGGGAAATGATAAATTACAGAGGTAATTAGAGCAAAATTGAGAAAACAAACACGTAAGCAATTAGGTTGAGGTGCGGGTATCTCACTCCCATTAAGAAGATTCAACCCTGTGCGGTGTGTATTTCTTTATCAACTACCAGTGTAGCATGTATTCTCTGACCTATCCCCACCAAGATACAACAACTCAACTGAAACGTTGTGTAGCTCAAACGACTCTGCAATTAGAGGTTATGCGCAAAGCTCCACAACAAAGAACACCCCTCTTTTGGTCAATTGCTCTTAAAATAGCAAAGTACAAAATAAAGAAAGCAAAGAAGAGAGTATGAATTGTAGTTTGTGTTTTGAAAGTGAGGTTATAGAAGTATTTATTGGATCTTTACAACTAGTAACTTAATATAAAAATTAATAAGATTTTTTTGAAACCAATTTTTTCAAATTCGTTTGTTCATAATTTAGTAAAAACTTCTCAAATCTTAAATTTTAAAGTTAAATAAAAGAAAATCATATTTTGATTATTAATAAATATCAAAATGAAAAAACATAAAGAATGGCAAAATCTAAATAATGCATTGAGAATAGAAAAAGATCTCGCAACCAACAAGTTTAAAAGAGAAATCAAATAAAGAACATGGAAGGGTAAAGTTTGACAAAGGCTACATCAATGCCGTAGAAAAGTGTATTTAGCTCATGCTACAATCCAAAAAGAAAATCTTAATCAACAACATTGAAACCAATTAAAAAAGAGAGAGAGGGAAAGAAAACAAATCTGGTAATCTGTGGAGTCTTCGTTCTTCGCGTTGCTCCTGCTGCTCTTAAAGTCTCTCACTTTTATCTCGAAAATCACTTTTGGTCTAAAATTCTCACATTTTCTCCTATTTGCGACCAAGGCTAAATTGAAAGTTTTTAACAAACTCTGTCTGCAGCGCCTAGACGCCCATTTTGCCGCTCATTTTGCCTCTCATTCTTTCTTTCTTATATTTTTGCTGCCTAGGTGCCCAACATGCTGAAAAATTGGCTCGTTTTTCTTTTGAAATTATTGTTTTTACACTTCTTTAAATCAACTCCTGCAAAAGAAAGAAGAACAAATAAAAAAATAATAATAAACTAGTAAAGAAAAAATGTACAGAAAACTATCAAATAACTCAAAAACACCTCAAATTACTAATCCTAAAATTGACTCATGAAAATACCCCTAAACTTATCCCTTTGCTCGTCCTCGGGCAAAGACAAACAACACAATATAGATTTAAACCCGCTGCCAAAATATCATTGAATATAGATAGACTGAAGCTTCAAAACAATGCTTTCTTACTTACAAAAGAAAATGAAACTAAGCTCAATGAATGCAAAAAATATTTAATCGACAAGCTAATTTTTCTCCATTTGAGATCCTATACGTGTTTGCATGCCCAATTCTTCATAAATTACAATCTATCTATTCAAACAAAGATGCAGCACACAAGGAAACATAGCCATTTTATATTCACAAGCTACATGCAAAATACCATATAGCAACACAATTCTAGGATAGGCAAAAATTCACTCATATGTCGTCTTAGGAAAGAAATAAAAACTTGAGCATCTGTTAGGAAACCCTTGAGAGTTGGATCTAAGAACCTTGCTAACGAACAAGACCCATAGAACTCAATCCCAAAAACCCCAAAAACAAGTATGAAATCAACCCAAGGAAAAGTTTTAGAACGGATTACCTTGATGATCAATATCAAGAGTAGAGAAAACTCGTTTCTAAACTCGTGATTTGAATCACTCCACAAGAGGTATGATCAACACCGCTTGAATGATCCTAACATGCAAATTCTAAAGACACAAGAAATTGCACAAGAAATGGGAGATAAAGCTCTCAACCAAGCTAATTCGAAAACTCACTTTTCATTAAACTTCAAATTGTGTTTAAAACAAGACATCTCAAGGCTATATATAGTCATCCTAGCAAGCCATATGAAAAGTCTTAAGCAAATGAAAAGACTTGTAACTTACAAGAAATGAAAAGACTTGTAAATGAGAAGAAATAACTTACAAGAAATGAAAAGACAAGCAAATGAAAAGGTTAAGAACATGGAAAGCCAACCAAAATAAGTGCAATCTC
>NW_019104625.1:405454-418354 GCF_001995035.1 Momordica charantia
GTTTAGCTGCTCCACTCGGGGAAATGCCCTGGAACATAAGTTCTCCAGAGGCTTGCTCGCAGTCGAGTGGTGCCACATGGCTATTCGGACTTAGGGGCAGCCTTGGACTTTAGAGTGCTCTGTCAGGCATGCGATGGTATGGTGCTCCACTTTGATTTCATACGTACTGCGTACTTAATACCATATCTGGGGTGCGAGGGATCGTCCCTGGGCTTTGCAACCACAACCATCACCGACTTTGAATGTCTTTTGTCATTATGCCTCGTGCGTTTTGAGGCGTCCCCGGTGGACCCATCTGGCGCTTTGCTTCACTTGCTCCAAAGTACGAAGCGACACATGGTCGTTTGATCCAGAGGTTAGGGGAAGTTCTCCTTTTCCTATAAATTAGAGGAACACTTCCACTTCGGCTGTCACTACCACTTCTCCTTTCGCTCTTGCCGAGTCTCCTTTCGAACGAACGGAGATGTCAGGTTCTTCTAACAGCAACCCCATCGGGAGGATGCCCCTCCAAAAAAGCGGGGCTATTCCTAGAAGGAGTGTCTGCATCAATGGGATTGCTATTAGAAGATCCGAGCATTTTTTGTCTATTCGTAAAGGAACTTGAGGAGAATGAAAGGAGAAATAGCAATGACGATTGGAGTGGGGGCACATCTCCAATTTAAAGGGGAAGAGGGCGATCCCTAGCCATTGGATCAAATGACTACGTGTCGCTTTGGCGAGGACGCATCGGTCTGTACTCAAAGACGAGTGAAGCGACGTACCGGGTGACACCACAAAGGATGCCTCAAAGCGCACGCGACATAATGACAAAAGAAATCGAAGGACGGTGACGGTTGGGGGAACGCGACCCAAGGACGATCTCTCGCGTCCCCATATATGGTAATAAGTACGCTGACACGTACGAAATCAAAGTGGATCGTCGTGCCACCGCCAGCCTGGCAGAACACTCTAAGTTCCAAGGCTGCCCTCAAGTCCGGATAGCCCACGTGGCACCACTCGGTTGCGAGCAAGCCTCTGGATAAATGATGTTTCATGGCATTTTCTCAAGCGAAAGATCCGAATAAGGCTTCCACTCGGACGTATCCCTGACTTTTTAGGAACACTCTAAGTTCCAAGGCTACCCCCAAGTCCGGGTAGCCCACGTGGCACGGCTCGGCCACGAGCAAGCTTCTGGATAAATGATGTTCCAGGGCATTTTCCTGAGTGGAAGATCTAAATAAGGCTTCCACTCAGACGTATTGTTGCTTTTTTAGGAACACTCTAAGTTCTAATGTTGCTACCGAATCTGGATAGCCCACGTGGTACTGCTCGGCCGCGAGCAATCCTCTGGATAATTATTCCATGTTCCTGAAGAAGCTATTATAAGAAGCAAGGCAAAAAAAGTTCCAGAGGTTTCACGTTACATCTTTCAAGATTGGCTAATGCACAAGAATCGACAAATTTTTTAACCCAAATTTAATTATAATGTTACTGCAATAAGTCGAGAAGAGAATAGTGGGAAGATGATTTAGGAAAAGTCATATAGTTCGAAAGGTGGTATAGGTGGCAAAAAAAAGTGTGTAGAATTATGAATAGGTGCTCGTCCGGATTGCCCCTCTTGGGAGTTTGTGATGTAAAATCTTGTAAAATGCTATCATTATGCTACGCAGGTCATACGGTAGATACATTTAAGACAATTTGGAGCATTGCTACGTTTTTCGATCCGCACTTAGACTTCTCATTATTATTGTGCAATTGAGTTTTCCTTTCTTATATCTTATTTTCTTCGATTTGCATTTAATAGTTTTTTTCTTACTTTTGGGCTTTTGTATTTTGAACGTCCTAGCCTTTTTAAAGGCTTGTAATGATTTTTATGGGCACAATATGATAATTAAAAACTTTGTTTTCTTAAACCCCCTTTTGTGTTGTTTTATTTTCAAATCTTGCTTTAGGTTTGAAAATTTAGTTGATTTGTTGAATTAGTCTAGATCAACCTAATTCTAGAGTGAGTTGCCTATCATAGATTTTAAGTTTGATCTAAGAGTTATTCATCCTTCGAACAAAACTCTTCGTTGGAATCATTCGTTAAGTTAGCCATTCATGTTTGTTAATGTTGCAAGGATCCTTAGAAGGATTCTTGCTTTGTAAGTTGAGCATCTTTGACACTTATAATTTGGTGTCAGAGAATTTGGTCAACATCCTTTGGCCGACTCTAAAGGTGAAATATATATTTACATTGTGTTAATTTTTTTTGTCATATTTATCGAAAGCAAATTAATTACCAAGCGTAATATAAGGAATACTACAACTTTCCTTGATATTCTTGAATTTTTGCACTGTAGTCATTAATAAAAGAAAAATAATCAGTTGCAAAAAAAAATATCAAAGAAAAAGGAAAAAAATATCAAAGATTCGAGGAACAAAAAAAGTTCTTGTCATTAAATTGTGTTGTGTTCAAATTGTCAAGTTGTTGATCCTAAGGTTGAGTTACTCTAGTCTTAATTTGTGAGAGATGATCGTTTGAATTTGTTATATCAAGCTTTAAGTAAGATTGCACCAAAATTTAAAACAAGCTTTACATCTATAAACTAGAGAGTGACCCACGAGTGACCAAGTAATGGGGTGGAGTGATGATATATTATTCTTGTTTTACTAAACCCATCTCTTGGGTAGAATGGAAGCACAAAGATGATTGAAGCTTACCAAAGAAGCCACCACTGGTTTTCAAGGAGAAAGAGTAAGTCTACAATCTACGTATTCATTGCTTACTAAAAGATCCCTTGGAGGAAGAAAGAGATAATGTTTTCTACACAATATGCATTATAAATTCCACACCTTGTAGTGTTATTGTTATTGATAGTTGTAGTTGCACTAATGTAATTATTATCTATATATTGGATAGATTGAAATTAACGGCCACACAACATCTACATTCCTATAGTGTTAAATGATAGTGGTGAATTAAGGTTCAAAGTCAAGTTTGAGTCTCGTTTGCAATAGGGAGGTATAAAGATGAAATTGCTTGTGATTTAACCTTTTGCTTGGAAGCTCGTTTGAATATGATGGTTTGTTTAATAGACTTTTTTTTAATAATGAGAGGAAAACTTCATAGTCGTCCCACTATGTATATAGGATTACAATAGCACAGGTTACAAGATCTATATAGTTTAAAAGTGTGTAACTCGAGTGAATAATGGAATCTTAACAAGACATATTAACGAGGATACGTAACTCAAAAAAGTTATGGGCATCAAATTCAAATACGATTTATAATAATAATAATAATAATAAATTAAAGAACATTATTTTTCCTATAGGTAGAAAGTAGTTAAGCTAAAACAAGAATCTAATGGRCAGGTTGAGTAGTAAGGCCAAATCCAAACGGGAACAAAGGATCATAATTTGGATCCCCGAAATTCATTGGCAGTTGATCCACAGTCTTGAACCATGTTCGTGCAAGCTTTCCAGTGAATCCATAATCACCAAATAACACATCAGTAATGCCTTTGCCTTCCGTTCCTGGAAGCCAAGCAGCTACAAGTGCTTCTATTGAATCAAGATAAGGCTGGATTACTACGGGCCTTCCTGAAATTAGTACAACCACACATTTTACTGTTCCACAAACATTTGTAATGATGCTTGGACCAGGGTCAGGAATTGTCAAATTCAAGCTGTCACCCGCGGTTTCTGCATATGGAGGTTCTCCCACTACGACAATGGCATACGAAAATTCCTGTGATTGGACAAACTCCTTCTTTGGATTCTCCTCAAATACAACTTGTGTTCCAGAATCGACTGTTTCTTTTATGGCAGAAAGCACAGTTGTACCTACAAAGGAAGGTTATACTCAATTGCGATACCTAAAACATAAAACTCATAATCTGTTTTTAACTGTTTGTCAGTAAAACTAGAAAAACAAAAAACAAAATGATTATCAAAATGAGGTCTAATAAATTATTGGGTTATAACTTTATACCAGTCGTAAGGTCGTTGCCCGAGGTGCCTTGCCACTCGATAGTCCAACCACCACACTGGTAGCCAAGGTTGTCTGCATGGGTACCAGCAACAAGTATTTTTGGTGCTTTCTTTGGAAGTGGTAGCAATGGTTTGTCCGCCGAAGCTCCATTCTTCAACAACACTAGTGATTTTCTTACTGCTTCCCTCGCTAATTCTCTATGCTCCTATATAAAGCGAAGCAAAGAAAAATTAATCTCTATAAAAAAAAATTGTTTTTTTTCCTTTTATATTACATATAGATTGAGTACCTTTTTGCCTAGTTCGTTAACAAAGCTTTGATCAGCTAACGGGTTCTCAAATAAACCCATAACAAATTTGACTCGCAAAATTCTAGTCACTGCATCATCAATTCGACTCATAGGAATTGCATTGCTTTTAACCAACGAGATAAGGCCATTGATGAACTCTGGATAGTTGTATGGTACCATTATCTGTAGCAAAACACAAAGAAATAAATAAACAAAGAAATCTAATTAATCAAATGAAAATTGTTATTTGTTGAGCTATCGTACAAATGTTGAAACCAATACTAACCATGTCAAGGCCAGCAGTAACGCTTGCTAGGATGGAATATGAATAATTTGAATGAGGTGGAGTGGTAATTCTGTCAATACCCTCCCAGTCTGAGATGACAAAACCCTAAAAACACGAACAAATTGTCGAAGTTACTATTTTATTCCTATTTTCCATAAATCAATTGACAATGAGAGGAGTAACGTAAGATACGTTACCTTGAACTTAAGAGTGTTCTTAAGAAAGTCGGTAATAAGATATTTGTTAGCATGCATCTTCTCTCCATTCCAACTTGAATAAGAAGCCATAACAGTTGCAACTCCCTTGCTGACTGAGGGATAGTAACCTGGCATGTGAATTTTAAACAATCCATCTTTACTTATCTCTGTGTTGTTCTCATTGATGCCTTTAGTGGTTCCTCCATCACCCACAAAGTGCTTTGCACAACCTGCCACCTTGTCTCTGTATACATATAATATGAAACAAAGAGTGATTCAATTAATATTGACTTACATTCTATAATTATTTTGGGTACAAATACAATTTAAATATGTTCTTGACAAAGGTAGAATATACCAAAGAAATTATGACTAAATAAACAAAATAGATAAAATTAAAAACGAAATAGTTATCAAACATTACTATCGTTGATGCATTGATATAAAATGAAAAGTCACTGGTAAAACATGAAGGTTTATATATTTAATCTCTATTTTGGTGTTTGAATATGGCTGTCCTCCGACTTAACATCATTTTCCAAATGTAGACTAAAATAATGAGTTTTTGCGGACGACTTACTTTCCAGAGAGATAAGGAGTATTCTGACGATGTTTAGGTGGGATTTCTCCTTGTAAACCTGATATGATCTCAGTCATTTCTTTAACTATATCAGAATCTTCACTGAAGCTTTCATAACATCGACCCCATCTTGGATCTCTACAAACCTAATTGAGACAAAAGGAGAAAAAACACATTTCATATATAATAAACAACGAATTATACAATAAATTATCACAAAATCAACATTTAGAATGGAAAGTTAGTTAATTACCGCTATACAAGGCGAAAAAGCATAAGGAATGCCAGTAGCTCTAACTTCAAGCGCAGTAGCAGCCCCAATCTTCTTCATTAGTTGGGGATCCCTATTCAATTTAACCAAATTTCAATTCCGTTACCTCTTTGAGTTACAGGAAGGCATGTTTSGGAATCATTGTAGAACGAGTAATTTTAAAAAAAGAGATTTAATTATCATTGGTATTTGAGATTTAATCAACTAATAATTCAAAAATCACTTTAAACCATCATCATTTTATAGGGAAGTGGTTTTGATGGAGACAAAATCACTTCCAAACATATCGTAAAAGCTTAAAATTAAAGATTATGGTTTTGAGGAAAATATTATTTATCTTGCCTTGTAACTCCAAGCCCAACATTGTGAGGGAAAATGGTTGCACCAAAGACATTGTTGTGACCATGTACAGCATCAATCCCATATATCATTGGAATTCCAAGCCTTGTTGACAAAGCTCCTTTTTGCATTTCATTAACCATGTTGATCCAATCCTCAGGAGAAGCTTTCTTTTTTGGAGGACTGCCTCCAGCACTCAATACACTCCCTATTAAACAATTAATATTACATTATTTTGCATTCATAATAAACTAAACCACTTAATATCTTTTTTTTCCTCGTTCTTAAGGAAAATAAAGAGAGGTCGGAGATTAAGCCAACGAGCATATCCCAGCGGTTTAAGGTATTTTGCTCTTTCCTTAGACGTCGAAGGTTCAATTCTCCATTCCAGGTCACATTTATTATATTAAAAAAAGAAGTAAATRGATGATAAAAATGAGATATATATTTACCAATGAAAGAATTTTTCATAACCTCTGCTGTAGCATTAACCCTTTCAATTTGGGTCATTTGGCCAACTTTTTCTTCGAGAGTCATCCGACCAACCAGATCTTTGAGTCGAACACTTAATGGTTGTTTTGGATCTTTGTATAGCCAGTCTTCATGAGCTTTTACCAATGTTTCAGAGAAACYAAGGAGCAAAAGCCCCATCAAGATGATRAGTTTGGCCATCTTTGCGTCCCTTGAAGAAATAGTAAAATGTAAGAGTTTAATTACATAATCACTCAATTTAAATTGTGCTTGCTTCTCACAATTCAGTGCACTAAAGATGAGAAATAGAAGTAAATAGAAGTAAGAATAACGTAAGATATAAGTTGAAAGCAAAAAATGAGAAAGTTTAGAAGGAGAGGAGAAAGCAGAGAAATTCAAAACCAACCACTGTCTATTCTTTGTGTTTGAAGTGTAGAGATCTAAATTATTGGATATTGAATGCAGGTGAAAACTGTGTAGTATTTATACATGAAAGGTTTGTTAGAGTGTTACTATTTTTAAATTTCTGTTATTAAGTGAAACATTCTTGCACTTTACTTGTTTTTCGGTAGTTCCTCATCTTGTTTCAAATTTTATGATAATTATCGCAACTTATTGTAATGCTTATTTTGGTAATATTATATCTATTATTCCCTTTTTTCTTCTCCAAACTAACCTCTTTTTTTAAATGGTCAATGATCTTTTCGATAAACACCACCATTTATTTTTTAAGTAAATGCAAATAAAACAAAAATAAGTCTTCCACGTGGCACCCTAAAAACCACATATTGCAAGAACTCCTCCGTTGCCATTATGAGATCTCTTCCCACCTCCTTT
This sequence comes from Momordica charantia, assembly GCF_001995035.1. The sequence continues at coordinate 412,680 of NW_019104625.1, forward strand.
GAGTATGCTGCATGAACTTGGTTTCAAATATTATAATTATATACGGTAGATCAAAAGGTTCATATTGGGGCTGTATAAAAAATCATTTAAACAATATTTAATTTATCTATTTTAGTATTAAATTGGGTTAAGCGTAACGGGATTTTTCCTTAAATTTTAATATTGCATTTAACGAGTCTCTAAACTTAAAAAAAGAATAAAAATTATAGTGAAATTTTAAACTTTTAATAATGCATTAAATAAGTCCATAACCTTAAAAATGTATATATATCACTAGGTTTAACAAATAGATTGTTAGATTCCTAGACATAGTAGTCCAAGACTATAACAGATCTTGTTGAAGTTGTTTGAATTCAATAAATTCTTCCACTTTAAAAAAAATCTAACAAATTTAAGATCTATCAGATATAAAATTAAAAGTTTGAGAGTCTATTAGATACAAAATTGAAAGTTAGGAAATGAATTGGATATTTTTAAGAGTTAGGAGGCAAATAAAAACCCATCAAACCGATCAAAATCGACCGAAACGATGTGATCATCGATCGATTTGATAATTAGATCGATCAGAATTGATTTTTCAAAAAGAAAAAACCGACTCGATGTCGGTCGAATTAATCCAATATGTTTATGCAAGGATATGCACAACAGTGTATTTTAGATTGCAGCTCGAACTCGGCCTTCGGATCGATCTGAATACTTGGGCGGACCTGCACAAAAAGGTGAGCACTCCGACGATCAAGTCAGTATAGGTCGGATTCCCAGTTTAGTTCGAGGTCATAAATCATCGTACCTGATCGCGGAGTGAGGTCCTCTACTTATGGGTGGTAGTCCCGCTAATCTCGCAATGGTTACACCCGGTAATCTCGGGACCGACGCTTACACCCGATAATCACGCTGCTGACAGTAGCTCACATCGGCCCCCACCGAGCTTTCCGGTAGGTCGGACCTCGGCCAGGTTCACCTCGGCCCTCATATTTAGCATCTGTCAACGCTAGTGGTGGTGATCTCGGCGGCCCGAGCTGGACATGACTCATGAGTCATCTTGGAGTACCAATAGGGGTCCTCCACGTGTCCAGGGTATTCTCTTCCCCAAACACAATATGTTACATCCGATTGAAACTGACCGATAATATTAAACACTATATATATTGAAAATTATGAAAGAAATTGAAAACATTAAACGCACCGTGGTAGACTGCAGTGGTGCCTTGGAAGCCCGGTCAACTGGTTTTCCCACGCATTATTACTTTTTTCTTTAATTATACAAAAAAAGTTTTTAAAACATTAAATGCGCCGCTGCAGACTGGACCACGCCTTGTGCCATGCGTTATTACTCTTTTTTTTTTTATTATTTAAAAAGTTTAAAAATTCTCTTCCGGTTTTTTTTTTTAGAAGTAATTCTCTTCCGGTTAACCAGCCCTGTGACTATTTTTAAATAGGCAATTTCGAAAATTGACGAAAGAACTCTTATCGAAGAATTACCAATTAAAAAATAATAAGATATCTCCTCGCTTGTTAAAGTACCAAATTATCTCCACTTAGCTACGTATTATTTTATCCTTCTTTCTTTTTAGGAGTAGAATCTCAACTATATTTTTCTCGCCCTGTATAATATTTTTACAACCTATTTTTTTTAAAGAGATTTATACTTCAAAAGACATAGGCAAACAATATTCATTAATTTAAAATCTAAAATAAAATTTAAACAATAAAATAATTTTGGAAATCTAGCAAAAATTTTAAAGAATATATAATACAGAATATAATTATAAATAGAAATAATAATAATCTTGAACAATACGATGAACAAATACGACGTATTTTTGTGTTGATACAAAATAAACAAATACGATATGTTTTTGTATGTACCTCTGAATTATCAATCAAAGGAAGAAATTCAAAACATATACCTGTTAAGCGTGACACTACAACATATATTTCTTTGGCATTATTCTTTGTATTTGTGTTTGAAATTTATTTTGAGAGGAAAAAGTAGAAGCAAATATTTATTTTAAAAAGATGAAATTTGTTTGGAGAGAAAAAACATACAAGATAGAATACTAAATTTTTAAACCAAATTAATAATACATTAAAAAAATAGGTAAATTGAACTCGTTTTACTTGCATCAGTCTCCCTCCTTCTCCTATATTCATGTCTCCTCCTATATTTGTCTTCAGAATGTCGACATCCCTTCGCCAATTTCACTCACCGCTCACCGACAGTCCCTTCGTGGCATCTCCCTCCGCCACTAGCTGCCACCTTGATTTTAGTCTCCTCTCCTCATTTCGACTTTGATCGTGTCTCCCTTGCTGTGAGTTCTGTTTATAGTGTACATATATTTTCAAATATATATTTAAAGGTGATATGGTTACTAAATATATGAGAGAAGTTGTAGCAACAAAATATGGGAGATAATGTAGCAAAAAAGCAATTTTTTTTTAATTTAGGAGAACGAGTAATATTTTATTTTAAATATAATAACGAAATAGTAAGAGTAAAACGATCAAAATCAACCTGTGAAATAGTCGAAAAAATACAAATGAACATTTTTAATAACAAAAAATTATTTGACCATTTTAAAAAACGGGGTGACAAATATGGACACCTACTATAAATTCTCAATTTCCCCTCTAGGTTCTTTGGCTCCCTTTTTTCTTTCTTTATCTCTATCTTCTTTCATTCTCTAGTTTTCTTTCCTCTTTCTTCCTCCTTTTTATTAAGGTTAGTCTTCCTCTTCATCTTCTTCTTCATTATTCTATTTTTTTCTTCCTTATTTCTCTTCTTCTAGCTCGATTCTTCCTTTGGTTTTTCATCTCCACTTCTTCATCTTTAAATCAGTCAGTCGATCCGAGTTATAGGATCTTCAAACATCGACGAGCTCCAACCGATGAAAATCAATTTGTCAATGGTCGGTGTCGGTTGGAGTTCGAAGCCGACTCCGACCGATGATCACCCCTAGTTAGGAGTGATTGAAAAAATCCTCTTTTAACGCCTAAAGTATTTCAATTGGGATTACTAAAACCCAAGCTCATGAGCTCCTTTATARTAGTAGTTGGAACACATCTCCTCCTTGCTTTTTCGATGTGGGACAACTTTTAGTACTTGGAGACCATCCTTGTATTCTTTCAATGTGGGATAACTTTCATTCCAATATTTTGCCAAAACCCAACAAATTCCACCTTGGCAAAATATTGAAAAGTTCACAGCTTCTACTGCACTCATTGTCTTCATCGATAATCATAATTTTAAATTCAGAGAATTATAGTCTACTCCACAATAAAAGTAGATCACCTGGAATTTCACTTTCCAAGATTTTTCTTCCTCGTCACATGTCGATAAATCCTGCTTAGATTTATGATACCGGTGCAACTTCTACTTACTTGGCTAACCTGAAAGTTCTTCAACCATCGACGTAACTTCTACCACACACACCTTGCATAACCACCAAGCCAATGCCCATGTGTAAACTTGTGGAACCGCTAACATTACATCCTCTATCATGGTAAAGCGAACATACCATGAGGATGAATTCTCTCTCTTTAAAGGAACTGATCATCGTCTCCCTTGATGAGAGAAACATTGTCAGCATCCGGCCTAGAGCCCTTTGACGAACCAGTTCTGTTGGGACAATCCTTCTTCATGTGCCCAGACTGTCCGCATCCCCAGCAACAAGCTTTCTTTTATACTGAATCTTCATGTGAATTACTCCCTTCACTTTTCAACCTTCTTTTTTTCTGACAACAGTTTACTAGCAGTCTCGGCAAAATTCAAAGTATCCTTCTCATACATCAAGATCGGCTTCATGTGTTCAAAAGAAGGTAGAAGTGATAAGATGAGTCTTAGTGCCTTATGTTCGTCATCTATCTTTACTTCGATCGCCTCCAGTTCAAAGATGATGCTATTAAGATTACTCAGATGATCCGAAATTTTCATACCTTCGTTTATTCACAGCATGTGAAACTACTCCTTCTAGTACAGCCGATTTGAGATACCCTTTGCCTGATACAATGCTTCAAGCTTTTTCCAAAGTTCTTTTGTTGTCGAAATTCCATGCACATTCGTCAGAATATTCTTCGCTAAACATATTTATATCGCGCTTGCAACCCTCAAATCAATTTCCTCTCAATCTTCATCACTCATGTTAGACTTCTTAGAACCTCTATTAGAACCAACGGTGGACTCCATTGAACCACCATCATCGCTTAACTTTTCACAAGCACCTTCACTCGGTCTTCCCTTCAACGCCTTGTGTAATCCAGATTGTATCAGCACATCCTTGACTTGCACTTGCCACAAGTCGAAGTTGATCATTCGTCAAATTTCTCCACGTCAATCTTCACTGGACTCATAAATAATGAATATCTGCTTCACACTCCTAACGAATCTGGAAATAATGAACAACTCACACTATTCACATAACCGTAGCTCGTTTCAAGAAATATTTTATAGTAACCACACACAAATCCTTTAACCGAGTCATATGCTGTACCAATTTCCGCTTGACCTGAAATATCGATTCAATACCAAATTATCTCACTTAATTCCAACATAAACTAATTTCAAACTTTAATCACAATATATTCAAACAAAACCAATTATCCAAATTCACAACCTCATTAAAATCATTATTTCTTCTCTCTCTTCTATCTTACAAGTGGGACCCACATCCCACGATTAATTTCTCTTTCAACACCCATATGTCACATGAATAGCTCAATTTTCCAACCTTTTCTTTTTCTTCTTTTTTTATTTATTTTAAAACACTAATTTCTTTCTCATCCACTATTCATCATCTTCTTCAATTTTAACCCATCCAACCAAACCCTCTTTCCTTCCCTTCCAAAACTCAACCCACGACTTTTCTTTGTTTCTATACCCTCTCTTCTGTTTTTCTTTGCTCAATCAAGATGCCCTTTTTACTATATTCCTATTTACAGCTCATTTGCTTCTTGAAACATACCTACAAAAACAAAACTCAACCAAAAGATTTTGGTACCCATTTCTTGGGCCCTTCATTGTTAGGAAGCATAGATTTTGGAACCCATTTCAAATTAGTTCCAACATTATTTGTATTTAATTTTGGCAAATAACATGTATGAAATTTATGACCAATTTTACTACAAGAATAACAAACAACATTAGGCAAGAATTTCTTTTTAACAAAATGATTTGACACAATAGTTTTCTTATAGAAATTCTTCCTTGGAGTATTTTTCAATTTAAAGCAATTAGGCCTAGTATGACCTTTAACTCCACAAAAATGACATGTAGGCACAAATTTGTCATTATGCATATAATTTGATTTTCCATGAACATGCTTAGACACAAGTTTAGCACTATGTATATAATTAGTTCTAACATAAGCATGTTTAGGTACAAATTTTGATTYTACATGCATATTTGTCTTTCCATGCTTAGGCRTAAATTTAGAAYTTGMATTTRCATTTGAAGCTYTAGATTTAGRCAAGTGACAAGAATAAGCTTTATGTCCATACTTGCYACATGAGKAACAAACAACATTATACAATGATTTATTTCTTTCAACAAATTTGTGCACTCTACTTTTCTTTGGGAAATTTTCTTTTAGAGCATTGTGAGACTTTGCTATTTGAGAAAATTTTCTTCTAGAAGAAGTAGTTCGTGCATATTTCAATTTACAACACTTGGGTCTAAT